>MU912474.1:32737-48848 GCA_036418165.1 Cooperia oncophora
GGTCATGTTCTCCGAGTGTGTCAACTTTTATATAGGTCCAATATTTCGCTTTCAGCTAACCCTTCGCATCCTACTGCTAATGCTCCGACTGCTCGCTGTGCATCACATACGAACCACCTCAAAAGTTGTCGATTGATCTTTGCACGGATGGAGTCATGATGCTTGTCAGTATAATTTGCTTGTCAGTATATTTTGCTTCCTTTGTTTGTTTGTTTGTTTGTTCGTTCGTTTGTTTGTCCGGAAATTCGATTCTACCAGGCGAACAACTTGGAGAGGCGCGGTCAAGGTCGGGATGGGTAGGGCATGTACAAGATGTAAAGAGCAACCGTAACCCATGGTGAGCCCCACTCACAGTGGGCGGGGCACGCGTTCGGTCTCACTGAAAAAATTCATACTTCGGCTCCAGAGCAGTCCCGAGATGGGGGAAAAGTGGATTAAGGTTAGCAAAGGGTTGACCCATCAAATGGAGGAGACACACTCCGAAATGGGCGGGGCATACTCGAGATGGGCGTGCTTCCTACAAATGTCGGTAACTAGTTCCCCGAGAGACTTGAGAGGTGGCGAAAAGGTAAATGACGAAGACAAACATCTGGCGAGAGTCCATCATATGTGCGGATGTGCAACTGACCCGACCCACAGTGGGAGGGGCGTGATCTCAAACGTGAGGTATCAATCAAAAAAAATCGTAGTTTGGTCCTAGAGCTCTACAGACGACGCGAAAAAGTGATCGCGATCGCTTTAATCCATATGTTTCGCCGCGACGCTTGACTCCTGGGCACCAACACTCGTCATCCATGGCATGCGTCGTTGCACTATTGGTTGAAAAAAATTCTCGAGCGTAAACGTTCGTTTTTCTTCCTCCGGGTAATAGTATCTTCTGTTCCACATTTAAAGTTGCGATTTGAGACCACACCCGCTGATGTGCCCATGTATTTCCTACCTATAGTGTTGAACAAGTCTGGTGCAAAAATTATTTGTCGATTTAATACCTCGAGTGCCAGGTCCCTCCCATGGTATCCCTTGCGTGGCTGAATCATGAACTCCTTCGTATGTGGGGAAGGTTTATCTCAGGTAATTCGCCCTCAGAACAGTTGTTTCACTTGTAGCTCAGGCGCAGTCCTGTTCTTAGTTGGCTATGTGCAGCGTCGACTCCACGGGATATCTACTTGTCCCTTTGCTTTGATATCTGCCGTGGTTCTTCTCGCCCATGCTTTGTAAGTAAACATCCCCGCTGCGTTGTCGGAAGTTTTTTCGCCAAAAAACTGCCAATTCCCACTCTTTGAAAGTGAGGAAGCGGCTGAGAGAAACCGTCCAGTCAAAAAAAGGTAGGCTTTCGGTCACATACGACAACAGCCATTGTGCCCTGCACGACTGATTCCCAAAGCGCTCGCTGCTTTTGCGCTCTCGTGGAACTCTTGATCAGTTTTGCTTCTAAAAAACTATGAACTCCTTGGATTGGGTACATAAAGTCTTCGCCGTTATTCAATCCCGTGGTAGGCACGCATTCTCATTCGCATTCATTCTTCCATTCAAAATCGTAGTGTCTTATTGAGTGCGATGTGGCCAGTACGATGACTTGCGGGGAAGGGGTTTGCGATCGAAGTATTCTGGGAATGATACTCATCAAAGCTCACACCCGGTTACTCCTAACAGGTTTATTCATGATAACACATAACATATTGTCCCAAAACGAAGTCTCAGATGAGTGTATTGGAGACAGGAGCAGTGCCCCATGAAGCTCTGCCTTTATCTTCCGAAGGCCATCGGAGAATAGCTCCATACGCACGACAAACCTGAATTGCTATCCACTAATATGTATATGGCTTATGGCTAAAACAGGGCAAGGTGTGTTAGGTGGTCAGTAGCGAAGTATGAACAACAATAGTGAAGTCCGCATAACATAGAAAAATACTATTTGTATTCCGGTTTGGGACAGGTTTAGGTTTCACTCTCTAAGAATCGCTTTCAGCATTTCAGAGACCAAAATTATGGGCAAATCGAGCGGAATCATTTCGATTTTTGGGGTCTGAGTAGGGGTGGCATGTTACGATTAGCAGATCAATTATAAGGACCCGCGACCGAAGATGGTTTCAGACGAGCGCAATGCGCCAGGCAACGAACGAATGCTGGAGAAACTGTTTATTCGTCCAACCCTGGGATAATGCACTTTCTAAGAAAGAGCTGTTGTAGCAGCGAGGCAGAGGGGAGTCGAAGCGCATGCACGTCTGAGCATGTGAAGACCCGTACCGTCCTGAAATCACAATGCTCTTCGAAAACATGACACTTTTCGGAGCCGATGCACTAAAGTACTTCGAGCTAGCTGAACGGAGGCCTTCAATCAAAATCAAACAAAGCTGCAAAAGCATAGCAAACAAAACACGCAAAGGTAGAACAGTAGAGCCGGAAAATGAGGCTCCAGCTATAGTAGTAATTCTGCGAACGAAACAATGTGCAGTCTCAAAACATGCGCGCACTCAAAATCGTCGTGAGAGCGATCACACCAAAGGCTATCATTGAACCGTCAAAAGTGACCTTACCGAATCGATTTTTCCGCAGCAGGGGGAGAGAGTTTTGTGCTATGACTTAGGCCCCCAGATCTTTTGCGCGGAAATACTCCCCTCTTTTCACCCAAAGATCGTGAATGTTGCTATCTGATCTCCTGAGATGGCCAGTAGGAGTTAATGATATGTCGTTGAAAACCATTAAGGAACAGAAAGTTCAGGCTCAAAAAAAAAATCGACTAAATCCTATAAAACGTTGTATCAGTCAAGTCGAAGAAGAATAGCGTGTTGCACATGCTGCTACACCCAAGCATCATGCCAAAGAAGGAAGCTCCGTTGCACACTCTGCTACATCATACGTCCGCAACCTTTGAGTTCCACCTAAATCATTCCAATTCTTATTTAAGACCAGTAACACATGATTTTAAAGAGCGAGCGTGTATACTGGTATTGGCGTCTGATTAACCGGAGGACTGTATTAGGAAGTATTGCAATAGCTACAGTGATGATCCGCAATCAGCGGTTTCCGGTTGTAGGCTTCCCCCGCTAGTTGTTTTCTCCCCAAACTGATCTCTGCCCGATCGTCATTGGTAGAGCAAGACAGCCGGAGGCGGTGTCATTCCCGCTTCTGCTTAAACGCCTTTCCCCAACTATCTCTCTCTTTGGCTCTTGAAGTGAATAACACAGTCATCAGGCTGGAGTTACAATAATCGCAAATGCGCTTATATCGTAGAGCGCTTCGGATTTCTTGTATCTCGAACCTTCGTTTTCGACGGCACAAGAAATTGGATTCTACGTATCGCAAAGTGGTAGCGGAACTCCATAAAATGAGGGATCAGCTCAGGATAAACGCGAGACGTGACAACTTGCGCAGGAATACAGAACCTTAGCAATTCATGATAACGCCAATCCCGTTCCTGCGGTTGTTTTAGAAAGAGCCAGTTTCCTTTCCTGAAGGGGATGTGAAACTTCGACTAGTTTTATCAGGAGTCTTGAGCTTCCAACAGATAAAGACGTACAAGGTGTTTAAATCTGACAAACGAGAAGTGGGTGAGATTCGGGAATATGCGAGTGCGTAGCTAACAATGAGATTCGTCTTTCTATTCACGGCAAGGGAGAAGAGTTCGTGGTTTTCGTAGGGTTACTGAACTCCATATAGATAGTGTTTCCTTTATAGTCGTTCTACAGCATTCCAGCATCAGCTCTTCTAAACGTAGAGTACCACAAATAGAAGGGTTCTCCTTAATATCGTACGTACAATCTTAGGTAAACCAACCCTCTTCTCAAGTATTCTCTTCCCTCATATTTACTAAGTTCATTTGTGGACAATACTTTTTTACTGGGGTCCCACTCCAGTCAGAGTAACACCAACCTAGCCTCAATGCCAGCTCAGTGGACTTGTACTTCTAAATAAAGTCAAATTATATATCTGTTGCAATCTCTTTCGTACTAATTAAATTTGATACTTACCTTCAATTCATTACTGTTAAGATTCTAATGAGAAGATACGCATTCTTCACGATTATATCTGGCACTGGCAATTTTTGATCCCCGCAATACATTCGTATTTTCCTTCTTAAGTATAAGCTAAAACATATTCTTTTTACATTTGGGTACAAAACTTTTATCGTTACTCACTAACCTCAAAGTTTCGTGGTCTGACACCTTAATAGTATGACCACGGTAAAGACGTATTTTGGTATCGTTTTTACGATTGAATGTTTTTTCTTCCTCGAGCTAAAAAGTCAGCCCAGAACGCAGAAGACATTTCAGCCTAAACAATTTCTTCAAAAGTATTTTATAACTTAAAATAATTTGGCGCCTAGTAGCCTAAACAACATGTAAACCTACTTTGATATTTATGGTATCAGCGTTGACACCGGTTTGCATTACCCAAGTTAGAGGACACCAATCCTTTGCTTTGCTATACATTACATACATATACATCAACATCACAACTAAATCTATAACACAGATATACCTACCTTTCATCTTTATAGTATAATTAACTTACTTCACGACTTCCTTGAGAAAGAATTCAGCCGCCTCCTTGACATTTCTTTTCTCCTTATTCGGCACAGCAACAATCCTGACTAATTTTGACATTACAGTTCTGTTGATGTTTTCTTGTTGATTTTCAATGCGCTTAGTCTGGTCGAAGTTTTTCCGATTAAATCCAGGTCTCTGAAACATAGAAATTAAATATTACCATGGATATAAAATTTTATTCCATTAGTGTTGTGGTATACTCACAATATCTTCTTCCATTTTCACTTAAATATGATATACCTGAAGATGTTGCCAACTGGTTTTTATTGCCCTTCAAAACTTACTAACTATTCTACATTGAAGGGTCCAAATTGTTCTGACACATAAATATACACTTACGACAGTTTAATCAAGACTGGTTCAAGAATGTGAGTTAGTAAGACTGAACGTAAATGCCAAACAGACAAATAACTCACCTTTTTAGAAACCTTCTAGTTTAGGAACAGTAACAAGAAACCATGCACTTAACACAAATGAGAAAATACCTGTAAACATGTCCTTTATGGCATTTAGTTCTTTTGTTACTACGCATTTCCTTAGATATAATACGCCTTTCTTTGTTTAAAGTAAAAGTTTAATCATTAAGTTGATAGTTCAAAAAACGTACCTCAACACAATGGATAACGTATAAGATATAACATATAAAACACCTGATATGTCGACACTTGCCCCTGTAAGTAAAGTTATAATATAAAGAATAGGATAATTAAAAACTGAAGTAAACGATCTTTTACACGTTACATACATCTTGACATCAAAACCTAATATATGCGGGGTATAATTAGTGGACACTTATATATTCACATATTTATATACTACGTACACTTCCAATAAACAATAACTCACTGTTTTGCTCCACAACAATACGCGGTAGACCGGAGAAATATCGAAATTATCGAAGTAGACGGATCAACCTCTAGAAAACCCATATTGACTATGATTGGTTGTACACATGCACTATTGATCCATGACTCAGCCATGGAACCAGAAATTCTGATTTTCTCAGCTATCTAATTCAAATGGGTACGTAAGCAGATTCCTCGTGCATAAAATGATACATATTTGACTTGTAATACTATTTTCCAAATAAAACAACATATTACATAGTGGATTAATACTCACCTCTATATTGGGAATAGCAATAAAGGAGAAGTTGGAGGACACCGGAGCTTCTGTCAGAGTATCGGCACTATATGCCTCCTCCTAAAACAGACTATTTTGGGTATAATGGGTAAAATAAACCTATGAAGTGTAGTCACGACCTTGCCAATCTATCTAGAGGGCAAGGTTAATGGATAAACGGGCGATTTTTTTAACATATTCATATTGAAATTTAACATTTTAACATATTCATATTGAAATTGCAGCCCATGTAAAGCAGAACCGGGCAGTCGATAGTTATTGGTGTATTCACGTACTTTACAAACATGGCCTAGTACAGTAAGTAACAAATTAATAGACAGTTGCCTTGAACATGGAAACACACGGCTACGGTGTAGTTACGTACAGTACGATCTAACTATTACAGTATGCCAAATATATAAATACATATCAACATTTAGTCGCAGTCAAAAACCTAAATGTTGTACACAGAAATATTTAACAACGACACAAGGTGGTGTATGATGATCGCTTGAAACTGAAAAAAATGAAAATGAAACTAACTTTTTTAATAAGTAATAAATAGCAGGCTAAATAATAATCACATTAAAATTTTTTCAGAAAAGACACATTATAAGACAAAAACCACTCAGCGTTATAACCAATTTCGTTTACACAGGCTGACCCAAAAATTTTTTTAGGCCGTTCTTGCTTTAGCATCATATACGGTACTTTTCTCTTTTTCTAGATGGGAACAGCAACAAGAAGCTAACTTCAGTATTACCGGGACAATACCGTATCCCGACCCTGGCGTCGGATAAGGTGTACCTTGCACCAAGTGTGTATGTTACACTTTATCAGACGCCTAAAGCGCTGCTATCCATAGATCGCTGCGGATTTCATCATTGTTTTCGCTGCGGATTTCATCATTCTTTCTGTCTCCGTTCAGAATGCTATACCGATCCAGTTTTCTCCCTACCAATACGAGTTCGATCACTCTTGTGCTTCTTCGTGTTCTTTCATTCATTGTGCTCGTTTATCTTTTTTATTTTAATTATACAGTAGTATTGATGGCCCATCGAACCAGATACAAGGGGAAGTTCAAAAAACAGCTGTCTCCTTCAAACATTATTTCAACAAAGAAAACGAGAGTAGTTGTAGGACTATGCTTTGCCTGTAATAAATACTGCGATGAGAACTGTTTTCAATTCGATTTGATGGTCTCAGTTGTGCGCTAATGTTGAAGAACAGAAGCAAAAGGCTTTGATATCTTTTGCAGTGATACTTTTAATTTTGGTTCACAGGAGATTCATTGGCGGGACGGGGAAACTAATGGGGGCGGGTGGCCTGGATGACCGGAAGTGGAAAAAAAAACTATAGGGACTAATGAGCACCGTCAGAAAAGGGCTACCAGATTCATAGCCTGGATACGAAGGAGCACTACGATTTCGCTTGGCTTCCGTTGAAGGGCCCGTATGAGCCAGAAGCTGAGCTGTCTCTTCGTTCCCAAGCCCCTCAATATTCCTCATTTTTCGATTTTTTAGCAGTCTATTGACTTCCACTCTTAGGATTTTTTTTCAATCATCTTCCTTCTTGGTGTCTCTTCATGTTTTCGCATCTAGAAGGAAAGGCACTATTCAGTGAAATGTTTTGGGAAGATGGAAGCAACATTAAAAAAACTTGCCTGAAAGTAGTTTGGTTGAAGTGCTGAAGCAGCGAAAGCAGCTCAAAGCTTACGATTGAAGAGATAATTAGCGCCTTAGAACTGCTTAAGGTCTGTCCATGACTTCGCATCCAGGCCGGGAACCGGGTCTCCATTTGTGTTCAAAGAGCAGCGACTGCATGTGAAATCTTTGGGTGCGGCACCCCGTCCCAATAACATAATAGATTTGGTAGATAAGCTGACTGTACAAAACTTACCACTATTTAGTAAGTAAATACTGGTCTATAATCACCGTCATAGCTCAACAAAATAATCAAACAAATGAATTTTCTGCGGAACGAGGTGTTTATCCTGGCATGGTGCCAGTGCTTGTCAATCATTTAAGAGAATCAAGGTAATAAATAGCTTGGACGAGTTGCTTGGCCCAAGAGAACGGGTGCAGAGACTCGGTGTAGGTGATACTGCCAGCAGCGTAGACAATATGACAGAAAGCGGGCACGCCGTCCGACATCACCCCTTACAACCAGCCGGTAGTAGGCTTTCAACGAATGAAACGACAGCGAACTAGGGATCTGTCCAAAAGAGCGCGAGAGGCGAGAACGATGTTAGATTTTTTGGTTTCAAGATCTTTGAACATACGTGTAATGGTTCTCCATGTGATGTTGATCATTGTTTGCGCGCTTAGATTAGGCATTCAGGACTTTATGTGCAGACTGGTGTTTTCAGAAAAATGGCCATTGCTTGCCCGGAATGCGGCCGTGATTTTGATAGCATGATGGACTTGAACAATCACCTTTTTTCAAGTCATGGCTATTCGAAGGAAGATATTGAGAGATTGAAAAAGGAAAAAAGAGACGAGAAAGTGATGAGTAGAGCAGAGACAGTTCACAAGTGCGAGTTGTGTGATGCGATTTTTTCAACGAAATCTTCGTTGAGAAAACACAAATCCACCAAGCACTCTAGACATGCTGAATCTGCAGAGAGATTCATCACTTGTCCCGTCTGTATGGAGCAAGTCAAAGTACGCATCTAGTTTTCTTTTGTCTGGACCTCTCTTACAGAGTAATGTGTGGTTTTAGATGCATGAGAAACTAGTAGAACATGCGCAGCTCGCGCATGCAAGCGAATCGGACGAATACCGCGTAGATACCAAGTTTTTCAGAAATAGGGACGATTACGAGGTTAGTGCTGTATCAGCGACGGTTGGAGACTTCGAACAACTCCATTCATCTAGGTCTGGCGGAGAAACGAGGAAAAGCAACATGTTCTACAATGGGCCAAGACATCAGCTCAATCGTCCGAAGGTCGAAAAGTCTCGCACTATCGATGTAGCCGCGCCATACCCTTCCCCAGTTACACCGTTACGCAGGGGCCTCGATCGAAAAAAAGTGTTCCTTATTGCACTGCATTTTTGAGGGTACGTCCTAACGATCAAGTTCAGTGGTACCAAAAGAAAACGATCTCTAAATTTAGGTGTCTGAGGAAAGCAATGGCATTTCTGTAACGTATTGCAACCAGCACTGCGGTCATGAGCTGCAACCCGCTCAACTGAGCATCGATAAAAATGACGAGAGCTACATTGTCAGTATGCTCAAAACGGGTTTCAGCGCAAATCAAATTCTTAAAAAAATAAGGATGGAATACAGAAGCAAAGAAAAGGATCGTTTGTATTACACTACCGCAAAGGACATAAGGTAGATGCACCACATCTGAGATAACTTTCGTTGAAGCTCTCTAGTTTTAGAAACATTGCTGTCCGTCACAAGATAGAGCCGGGAAGGAAACATGAGCTCGATTTAAAATCCGTTGAAATCAGAGTTGAGGAAGGCTCTGTAGACGACGGTATTCACATCTACGCACCTGCAAAAGAGGAGAGCGGTGACGGGTTCCTGCTAGGTATTGGCTCAATTAAAGGGCGGTTTTTTGTCCATCTCATCATCAGGTGCTTTAGTAGTGGTCACCCCAGTGCAGGAGGCACGGTTGACTCGATATGGCCGTCGTGGTGTTTCTATAGATGATACGTTCAATCTCACAAAGTACTCCTTGCGATTGGCCACTGTCATTGTAGCCGACGAATGGGACATGGGCTTACCCAGCGCCTATCTTCTATCCCACAGGTACTCTTCCCCATTCGGTACTGGTACTGCTCCCTACTTCTGATGCATGTTCGCAAAAGCAGCTGTTTCAGGATGACGGAAATGAAATATTTCAATTATTTTCGGTGATTAAAAAAACTGGTGCCGGATTTCGACCCGAAGCTGTTTATGTCAGATGACACGAACAGTTTTTACAACGGATATTCTACGTGCCTTCCCAGATGCAGCTGCCGTCAAGCTTCTGTGCAGCTTCCATATTCTCCAAGCTATCAAGCGTAACTGTAGGACTAAGCTTATGGAAGTTGATAACTTTCTATTCGCCTGATGGGTCTTGAGACAGGCTTCTTTAGAAAAAGCGTGCTGGAATGGTAATAAACAAAGTTCGTTTATTTTGTCGGACAGCAGACAGTGACGACTTCATGGAACAGTACGCTACGCTTCTTACAAGTTTACAGGAGCTAGGGGAAAACGAGTTCCACTCTTACATGGAGGAAACATGGTACCTTTAGTAGCATTTTTATCATTATGGGTCTTCTCGTGCTGACGTTCCAGAAGTTCTTCTTTCAGGAGTCCACGTGTTCAACAGTGGGGCGGTTTTTCGCGTGTCAACGCATGTATGAATACTTCTATGTTGGGAGAACGCTTCCATAAGAGGCTGAAACATGAACTACCCGACTCAAAGTCTAATATGCGACTTGACCGCCTCCTAGATCTCATCATCTCACTTCCTGCTGACATGGAGCAGGATCGCACCATTAAGGTTGTTCGAACGTTAACCGTTGTCGTTCTCGTCTCAAATGACGTATTCCTGCAGATGGAACGAGGACTGTCAGGGGGGCGATATCGTCTCCTGCAGCAGCACCATCAACACGCCGATGCTGTCAAATGGTTTCAAAAGAGGCAGGACGACGTGCAAGTAGTTACCTCTTTGTCAATGGAAAGTAATAGAAGGAGAAGCAGTCCACCATGTAAACCAGTTGCTATCTTGTTCTTGCGACAGCAAGATACATTCTGATGAACGACGTTTTCTTCGAAAAATCCGTCTATTTCAGTTGAATAACCACTGCCTCAAAGGCGAATGTGGTGCGTGTGGCTACGGTTATCGTTGTGATTGCAAGAAAGACATACAGTCAGGTGTTTCATGCCTCCACGTCCACGCATGTCTAATTTACGCCCCTTCAGGTGACTGGTTTTTGATGAGGAATGTGTGTTCAGCACTTATCTTAATCCTTATTCTCTAGGTAAAGTCACGGGCGACATCTGCGGCCATGTAGAAAACATGGAAAACACTGGCTTGGTAGCAGAGTCTTCTGAAGTAACTTGCTTTGCCCAAGATCGCATCGCAAGAACTGATATTTTGGATTCAAATAACAATTTGGTTCATGAAATTGAAACCGTAAGGGTGTTAGTTTGTGATAATTCTAAAATGCGGCCGTAAATCTATCTCTTTAATTCAGAATTATGCGGTGGTACGATGCAACATCCTCAAAATCTCGAAAGTACCAGTCATCGAAGCGAGTCACTGCCTTGAAGAAGTACTCGATGCCATGAAGTCTTTAAGATGTCGGACTGATGAAAGCGTGCGCTCAACATGCCCGAAAAGGAAGCCGTTGCAGACAACACAGATAGTGAGGCGGGCTGATCTTCCACTCAGTGGGCGCTTACGTCAGAATCCACCAATTCGCAAACTCATGCCGGTTGGTGTGCTTAATAACCACGTTTGGGGGGGGGCGTAAA
This sequence comes from Cooperia oncophora, assembly GCA_036418165.1. Lineage (NCBI taxonomy): Eukaryota > Metazoa > Nematoda > Chromadorea > Rhabditida > Trichostrongylidae > Cooperia > Cooperia oncophora. The sequence continues at coordinate 43,885 of MU912474.1, forward strand.
GAAGGAACCAGCCTCACGCAATTCTCAGCAGGATCACGGTGAGGCATTCTACTTTCAGTATTTTCCCTTTTCTTTTTCATGCCACTCATTTGCTCAGTGATAACATTGCAGACCAAGAGTGAACTTTTCCAACACCTTCGACATTACTGCAAAGAAAATTTCTTCCGAGGGTGAGCCTTACTTTCGATTGCGAAGGAGGTATCTTCAATAAAAGTGCACCCAAATCATCATTTCAGGAATGAACTTATTACGGGCGCGATGTTATACGGGACACTACGGAGCCATCGATAAATCCAATTTAATGTAATGTGTGATGCTTAGAAGAATAAATGATGCCGGAGCCATCGATAAATCCAATTTAATGTAATCCTGCATGTGATGCTTAGGAGAATAAATGATACACCAAGTGTTTATAAGAATATATGTTAACAATTGTGTCGTGCCAAACTACGGACACAAATTATGAAATCAATACCATGTTTGTTATATTCGAGCACAACATTCATGACAGGTATAAAGATCCTTTGGAGGGGGAAAAGAGCGCAATCGCAGCTTTTTATGCCATAGCCATGTCGCATTTATGGTGACAGATAATGTCCACGACCGGAAATGGACTTTCTTACAGTTTGTAGAGAAGTGATTAGAGAACAAGCTCGAAAAAACTGTGTATCGTACGTTGACATGGCCGCGGCCAGTATGCGACCGCGCCTTATGCAAAAATGACAAATAACAGTGGGAGATAATTTTGGGCAGTGACACATAAGCAGAAAACCACAATGTCTACTCCCGCTCTCGTACCGACGTTGCCATTTTATCGACTTTTTCAAAAAGGACGGGTCCGTCACACTTGCCATCCATTCGAGCATTTTCAAGTCGTTCAATGTGCAGAGTTTCGCCCTAGAAAACAGAAATAAAATTGCTTTAACAAATAAACTAATACTCATTGAGCCAACCTGTTCTCTTCAAACTGCTGCACTTTTCTCTTTCAACTCCTGGTGGTGCATCATCCACAGGTGGCGTCTTGTCACCCATTCTTCTTATGTAATCTGTACTATTCAGCCGCTTTGGTGAGACCTTCTCTATTCCGAACAAAGATCATAAACTTTAATGTTTATTACTGCCGAATAGAATTCAAGTATACCCCATATCCCGAAGTTCGAGTTGGTTTCTTTTCGTAATCCGTCCCAGAAACCACATTAAACCAAGAAAAAAAATGCATTCGTGGTATGGGATCCCCATGAGCGCTCAAAGAATACTCAAGATACTAGGATACGTGAATACTAGGTAAACACACAAGGGAATAAAACCAAACGAGAAATAAACCAAATTGAAGTGAAATCTCAACCCAAAGGAACTCGCCCCAGGAACCACATCAGGCCGAGAAAAAAATGCCTTCGAGTACGGGATCCCCATGGATGCGAACTCAACATATTAGGACGTGAATACTAGGTAAATACAAGTGAATAAAACCAAACGAGAAATGAACCAAATGGAACTGAAATCTCACACCAACAGGACCCACCTACAACAATCAGCGCCTGCTCTGATCCAAAGGGATTATTCTTAGCTGCTGTAAGACCCTGAAAGCATCAATAACTACGCGGCCTATCAAAATATGATGATTAGGCTTACTCCGAAGCCTTGCCTTCTAGACCGCATCCGAATCCATTACAAATAGCAGAGATGACGCACCTGGACAGCTGGCTTGCTCTGAGCTATGAGCAAAACAAATCCTCTCTATATATAAAGCAGAAGTTGTGTGTGCGTGTGTTTGTGTGTGTGTGTGTTTGTATGCTTGCGTGTTCGCCCGAAACGGACGGACCAATAGGAGAATAGGCTCCGCCCACAATGGGCGGGGCCTATGTATAGCTGAGCGGTGTCTGTTGAAACGTTGTCAACAAAACACTTAAAAGCCGTCAACTTTGGGATGGGGGTGAGGGCATGTTGAAAGTCACAAACCAAGCCTCGCACACAATAAACGGGGCGTGCACCGAAGTGAGTAGTGCCAACGACAAAAATTCGTAAAATTCCTCCGGAAGATCACAGGGACCCGGGACAAAATCATTCTCTATGCACCACGTTAGACTACACCCACAATGGGCGTGGGGGCATACCCGAAGTGAGCGGGGCGTTTGTTCGGGCGGGCGGGGCCTAACGCCTAACGCAAATCTTCAAAATTCAGACCCGGAACTACTCGGGCAGCGGGAAAACGGACTCGAGTAAAAAGTGGGCAGGTAGATAAACAGAAGGAGGCACACCCGAACTGGGCGTTGGAAAGAGCCCGGCAGATTGCAGTCGGCGGGCGTTTGTCTGGGTAGGCGGGGACCAAGTAAAAATTTCGAAGTTCGAACCCGGAACTACCCGAGCAGCGGGAAAACGTGGAGTAAGAAGTGGGTCGAGGTTGATTCGATCGATTTTTGCGAGCAGTGTTTGGATGAACCAGCTCTGTTATCGACTCGAATTTTGTTACAGATTCGAGTGGGCTGCATTCTATGGAGAGGGGGGGGCGAGGGACGGGTAACATAAGTGAAGAGACACCCCAGCGAATGAGATGTGCGCCGAGTCGGCGGCGCCTGCTGCAAAAGTTCATAATATAGTCGCAAGGCAAGTGAGAATAGCAGTGAATATGAGGTCATAATCGAAAATTCATAACTTACTACCAATTTTTTGCATTTATTTATTTGTTTATTTACCTGCTATTCATTCTACAACAACTCAAACACACACACACACACACACTTCCACTTCAGTTCATCCACTACCGGCATTCCACCCCTCCCTTTACGAAAATTTCACAACCGTCCACTAGGGGGGGGGGGGGGGGGGGTATATACCAAATGTGAAACGGTAATGTTCTGGAATTGCGAAAAAAAATTTTCTGTAGCGAAAGCGGGCGATCCGACTGGGCCCTCAGTTTGGATGGCCGGGGACCCACTTCACACGCATAAGCCGGACCCACTTCACACGCATAAGGAGGATCGCCCGCCGAAGCGGGCGATCCGACTGGCCCTCAGTTTGGATGGCCGGGGACCCACTTCACACGCATAAGGAGGATCGCCCGCCGAAGGCGGGCGATCCGACTGGCCCTCAGTTTGGATGGCCGGGGACCCACTTCACACGCATAAGGAGGATCGCCCGCCGAAGGCGGCGAGGGAAAATCCGACTGCGGCCCTCAATTGATGGCCGGGGAGCCACCGCACACTTCAACACGCCATAAGGAGGTCGCCCCGCCGAAAGCGGGCGATTCGACTGGCGCCTCATTTGGATGGCCGGGGACCCACTTCACACGCATAAGGAGGATCGCCCGCCGAAGGCGGGCGATCCGACTGGCCCTCAGTTTGGATGGCCGGGGACCCACTTCACACGCATAAGGAGGATCGCCCGCCGAAGGCGGGCGATCCGACTGGTAATACTAAAATGCACAATACTAATACATGACAACAAAATGCGTAACAAAGTTGTCAGCAGACGATCCAATTTATTGAGAGAAGCGCAGCATACGCGGAAATAAAAGAAAGCATACTACACGTTACTATCCTAAGAAATGGCAAGCTACACAACGACGTATCGATTGCAGCGCTTTAGGCGTCCTATAAAGTGTAACATACACACTTGGTGCAAGGTACACCTTATCTGACGCCAGCGTAGGGATACGGTATTGTCCCGGTAATACTGAAGTTAGCTTCTTGTGGAACAGCAGGGAGTAAAGATCATACGTCCTCACAGACCAAATATAATTGAAATTAAAAATAGTTAAATGTAGGTTACTGTGCCCCCTTTATTAGGTCAATAAGTACCTTACACCCTCTAGTTAGTCTCCTCTCCCAATTTTTTCACAACTTATTTTTTTTTATTTTTTTTAAACTTATTAGCTCACGCACACTTTTAGTCATTTTTTGTCACTTATTACATACTTACTTTTACACATAAAAAAGAGGGGTCATACCTCCTCCTGAAAAATAGGGATTAGCGCTGATGGTGATGGCTGAGGGACAAGTCAAAAATGGCAAGAGGGATCAATTTTTGACGCCTCCAGCGCTAATCGTTCCCTTTGGGAACAAACAGGGAGTGCCGACCCCTGGGCAGTAGTCCTGCCAAACCCTTCGGGTAGATCCCTTGTATGGGTTGGACCGCCCATACACTCAGATAATAGGTCAAAAAACAATCCTTTTTCATACTATAAAGAAACTAAATTCACAAGGTAAGGGGAGAGGATAAACAGTATATCTTAAAAGACTTTGGTAATAAAAACGAGGGTGTCAGGTGCTCAAACAATTGTAGAACTTGTAATATTACTGACATAAGTAACTCTATAGAACTCATGTAACAGGTTTACATATGAACACCTACAAACAAGATGACACCAACTGTAAGTCAAAGAACGTCATTTACTGTCTAACATGTAACAATTGTGGAAAACAGTATGTAGGTATGACAGTTAGAAAACTTAAGGATAGAATAGGCGAACATATTAACGGCATCTACAAACATAATAAGCATACGCTCTTATACAATCATTCCGACAAATGTGATAAGGGAATTATAAGATTACGCAATGATAATATAAAAGTCCTTGGTAACTTAACAAGCCTTAACACGCCTTTCTTGTTAAAAAGCAACTCCCCCTTTTTTTTCTCTTACAAATAACAAAGAATAGGGATAATAGAGGCAGAAGAAAAAACAGAAGGAATAAAAACAAAACAACTTATAAAGGAATATTGGAAATAATCACCAAAGAAGAAGGCACGCTCAGACCTATTGACTATTATAGGCTAATAAAAAGCTTACCAAAAAGAGAAATAAAAGAAATCATTAAATTATCCATTGTAACGATTTTTTGGAGAGCGTTAATAATAAATCCAGATTTTTAATTTTCTGTCTACTGTCACATTTTCATTATGACTCCCATGAAAATAATAAACAAAAAAAGAACAGCCATAATATAGTTATTAATTTTTATAGCA
>MU912475.1:0-40751 GCA_036418165.1 Cooperia oncophora
TCGTCCGTTTGTGGGCGGGCGGGCAAGAAAGACGTTTGGGACGTAAAGTTGTTGCTCAATAGGGCGTTATAGAGGTACCCTCCTTGGAAAAGGCTTCACGCAGCGCCTGTCCGAGGTCACGGAATTCTGTTAAGCCAGTTGTACAAATCCTACACCTGTATAGCGATTTATCGTGCCAACTGCCTTTAAGCTCCGAAAGCTATCATAAGAATGCTGACTCATTGGCAGAAGGCAGATCCCACCTATGACTCGAACCCGCACAATGGATAATGGATAGCGTACTTGCCCGGTCAGCGGGAGATGCGTGTTCGAGTCCCCTCTAGGATCTGATTTCCGCCAATAAATCAGCGTTCTCATGATAACTTTCAGCAGTTATGTTATCATATATGATGGAAAGGGTCCTGGAGGTACAAGATATTGACTCATGGATGGCACTATTGAGAATTTGCACGTCCCTTTTCCATCGCCTCGGTCACACTAAAAAAAGGTTTCTTATGGTGTTTTGCAGAAGAGAGTGGAATAAGCGAAAGTAAAAACAAGAAAGCTCGATCAAAAAAAGAAAATAGCGATAGTGCAGAAATGAAACCATCGTATGCAAGAAGCACTCTTCACCGAAAGGGAGATATCTGGTAAAATTTGAGGTTCGCCCCATCTACCATTCCCAAAGTAAGCCTGGCTGTAGGAACCTGGTACTACTAAGAGTGCTTATTACATAGCTACACCACAAAATAAGAATGCTAAATGAGTTCGCGACGGTTGTGTCACAGTTTTAAAACTGAAAATAGCTTATTACTAATTCCAACTACACAGTAATTTGAAATGATTCGAGCCCGATTGATCAGTCAGCGATTTGAATATAACCCGGGGATTCTAAGCGTTCAGTAGGTCAAGCATGAACAGTTTAGCCAAATCCCCGTCGAAGGAGTAAAAAGCAATGAGGCGTATGCTCATCGTAAAGAGATTCCCCTGTGATGTCGCTTTTGTGAAAATACGATGCGACGCGAAAATTTTTAAAAAGTGATTTTCATAAGTGGCGAATGAAATGACGTCTTCCTGTGTGAGATATTAATCCCTCCAATACCTATCATACAAAATACCAGAAGAAAACAAAACGGAGAAGAAAAATTTCAACTTTCCACCCTCGTAAGGGCGGGCACCAACTCTTACAAAACAAAACGACAAAAGCTACAAAATAGTTACTTTTTCTCGCAGATTCCCTCAATCTATGGTGTTTTTTCGTGTCATGCAAACTAACAGACTGGATATAGAGGATTGATCGCGATCAATTATTTTCACCATAATAACCAGCCATAATCGAGTGGTTCTGAGGCATGAACACTTATCGATATTATTGATTACGAGAGCATTCAGTCGATTAATTAGAGCGTTATTGAACGATCTCGAGAGATCTCGCGATCGCAACGAAATCGAACGACAAGTGGTTGATTGGCAATTCATTACTGTGGTGAGCTGAATAGGAGAGAGGAACAACCAGCAGAACAATAGTATTACCAGGTGAAGGTACTGAATAGTAATTATTCATGGATTATCGTCAGCAAGTATAGTTCAAACGAGATGAAATACAATACAAAGGTCGTTCCTTGCTAGCATCCATCACTAATAGGAAATTATCCTCTGGAGCGGTTCAGTCATCCGTATTGAATTACTCGAGTAACTAAACAGTTCGCCGCCTTCAGAACTATACCATAGGCTAGCGAAATGCTAGTTTTTCAAACCACACTTCACTGCTGACCCTTTTCGTAGAATACTGTCAATATCGTGACTGCACTGAAGAAAGAGCCGCTCGAGCTGTCGAATCGAGTGATTCGAAAGAAAAAAAGTCGAAATAAAAACAGAAAAAAACGGGACAAAGGCAAAGCTAAAGGAAAAAGTGTACAGAATAGCTAAAGTGCCTACCTGACGAAATGAATAAACATGTGGTGAAGAGCAAAATTACTCGCATAGTGGTACATATATTGACCAGAAGGGCAAGCACCAGGGCCAATAGTGCCCTCAGTGGTATTCGAACGACTTGAGGTAGCCGCTAGGGCAGGGCAGTTCACAACAGGTGCACAATGGCTAATGAAGGATAGCGTTCAATACGTAGGGCGCGTACCGTAATTAGCATACGGTTTCCGGTGACGGAATGTAACCCGCGGATGTGGCCGCTCGATGCGTGTGATGGAATTGAGGAGGAGCGTAATGAATGATGAGAGGGATTGATGTGATGGGTACGGGGGATTTCGTGCTATAGCACGAGACCTTGTGATGGGCGGAGTGACTTCGGTAGAGATAGGTGTAGACAGTATGGAGTTTTGAGAGGACGGAGATTGTTTGGAGGCGGTGCTTGGTCGGCCAAATAACGCCACGAGATGATGTCGTCGATGACGATGACGGGTTGGATAGACCGATAGCGGATGGAGACGGCGCCATTGCCAGCGTTCATCTAAAAAAATGATGACCGTCAAAGGCACACCTGGCCGTCACCCACACCAATCTCTAGTTTTTATCTAGATGAAATGAAATGTGGCGTGAATATGGAACCGGTGCCGTCACACTGCGGCAAACAGGCCGAAAACGCAGCAAAAGATGGCCTCAGTTCGCCAGCATCGTTTCGATGTAGTTATCACGGTCGACTTCTTAACAATTATTCACGAAAACTCGCCTTTCTCTGCAGAAGCAGTAGCGAATGCTTCACTTTGTCTGACCTCAAATGCATCACACATTGGCCTGGGGATTTAACCTAGTCAAAGATCGATAAATGGGTTCAATATCTTGTTACAGTATGTTAAATTAGTAGAATTTTGCGAAGTGATAAATATTGCTGAACTGTGCGAACTCAGTGGAGCAGCAATCGGAACAAGGAAGGAAACGGTGAACGAAACCATCGGCATCCTTCCCATGTGGATACGTAACTATAAGTGTGTACCAGTATGGGAGTCAAAGCTTTATTTTATCGGCTCAGTTGGCTAAGTCAGGCTTGAACTGTCAGCTAAAAAAATTCCAAGGTGCTTGGAAGGTTTCTGCTAGAGTTCGAGCGACAAATGCTCCAATGCAGACTGCTTCCCTCATCATCCTCTGGTTGTCGTCTGCCAAAACGCTTACAGGGCTACTGTCAACCGGACGATTTTTTTGCTGCGAGGGTGCAGAGTATTTTCTCATCGCATCCACTGTAAGGGTATTTCAGGGGAAAGGAATGAGGAAGAGGGAATGAGGAAAAAAACAAGGAGAAGATAGGCCTCACGGCTGCAGATATCCTCAGACGGGCAGTCTCCTCTGCAAATGTTGCATTTTCCTTCCAAATGATCTAAATAACCAAATTAGCACAGAGGGGGTTTGTTTTGGGGTGCACCGTGCACTGCAGCTCTCCAGAAGCTAGCCCTCTTCGAAGAGCTATTTTACAGAAAATGGCTTGTAGAGATAATTCAGCATGAATCCTTCATAAAACTCTTTCTTTACAATTTATTGGGGTTCACTTCCTGCATTCACTTGCCTCACCTCATTTTTGACTTTTGTTATCCACGAACACCAAGACACACAGGAAGATTGCGGCGACCTGTGCATGTGACGGTAGCGCTCAGAGCGTTGGTCGTGCCTCTTTTGTTAGCGCTCGGGTAACGTTTCCGCACCGTACGCACACGCGTACATTTGCCTAATTGCTTGTGAGTAGGCACTTTCAAAGAAAGTAAACATCACACAAAGACATACAGATGCGCCCTTTTTCTGACATAGTGACAATTCAAATTCTTTTCGAAGGTCATGGGGCTTTGATCAGAGTTTATTGGCTAAAATGACAAGATTATCCGCTGAAATACGTGAATTCAAGGAGTACAGAGTGCGGTAAACGACATGTTGAGCGTTGTGTTGTTGCTCATTCCTGTTGTTTTGGATACCCTAGATCTGACATCTATTTAGAAGAGTTGACGAGTTGTTGCGCTATGCACAGGGGCCAGCTGGGGGAGGTAAAGGCAGCAGCGCTATTGCGTGAACACAGGTGAACCTGAATGTTAGGAGATTAGCTTTTCATTCTGATGTACTGTGATATTCTGCTCAACACCATCACATCCGTTCCAAGTACATATCGCAGATTTATAAATATCTACCGTGAAAAAGAGGTCCCGTGACCAGGGTTGCACGCCCTCGTTGGAAAAAAAGGGGGAGAGCGAGCATTGGTACAAGTCGTTTTCGCACCTTGTTAAGGTTGCCCCGCACTCTAGGTGGGAGACATTCTTAACAAGGTGTGAAGAAGAAGAAGACTAATATTAATCGACCCAAAAGAATGAATCAAATTCGATGCTGTTGATTGCTTTTGCCTGGGAAATTTGCTTGAATAAAGGACAATGGGTAGAAGTCTCGCTTCCAGAGTCCTTATTACGCGATCCTCACCGGCTCATAATGAACTTTATAAATAATTCCGAGAAAGAAGAATAATGTAACGCTTTGTCTGGTTTTTAAACTCTCTAATCACAGTATGTCTGTTTTCTCATTGCTCTTTGACACGACAGCTTGTTACTGAGTTTTTTTATGCTTTCTCTGTTTAAAGTGAATGGCATCTAGCCTTCCAGTATTTACTAGTGAAGCGGTGGACGCTCCCACGAGACCTGCTCTGTCAATGGCCAGCTCTTTGTAGCTGCAAGTTGGCTCCACAGCGCGTACCGCTAGCTTCTCAAGTGTTTGAGATGGGCAGCACTGTTTAAACAGAACTCGAACCAAAACAGTCACTCACATCGTCTTCGCAATTGCTTTCCAGAGTGGGTTATCTGTGGATAACAATGGACCTTGATAAAAGCAGTCGTGAAAACTTCTTGACTCGTTCTGTTGGTGCCCAGGGTATCCGATGGTTTAAATACACAATACAGTTCCGAGTAAATGAAGAATATGTACGGCAATTTTTACAAAAAGCTGAAAGAAATGAAAGCGCCGACGACTAGCACTTCGCATATTGAAGGATTAATTACAGGACTAAGCAGTGATTTGCACTATGCAGCCAGCCAATATTCGAGTCATTTGTCCTCCTCTAGCAACTCTTCAAGTAATCTGATACCTGGATAGCACAGACGAGATTAGACCTGCTGCACATTCCCACCGCGACGGGTAACCTAGTGGAAGTAAAGACTTTGGCTCCACCTAACAGGGAAGATTCAGCATTTTGGCGTTTAGCGGAGAAATTGTTCGGAATGATTTCTACCTCGGTAATAAAGGACGTTGATACACCACACACTGAACCTTCACTCAGTGCCCTGAAGACGCTTGGGAATGTACTCAGTGCATGAAATGGCACGCTAGGCCCATTCTAGAGTAATATTGACGTACATCCGCAATGAGCATATGTTTATCCCCATCTCGATTACACAGGATCATTTGGAGTCCTGCAGTGTGGTGCTGAAGCGTTGGAGCAGGAAGGTGTCGACTTGTCGAGCTCTTCCATGTACCCCGCTTTTCATGCCGATGGTAATCTAGTCGTACAGCGGTGAATTTCCGGCAGTGAAACTGCTTGAGGAATGACTTATGACTCACCTTTATCTACAGCGCAAATCTTTTGAGGTATTACATTTGCTCGAAATAATCCCAGGAGGACCTTACATTTCAGCAGCCAGCGAGAGGGATATCGAGCCAGAGTTAGGACGGTAACTGAGGGAAGATCCTTCAGGTAGCCTTTTCTGGAACCCAGTTGGCTCATATAGTAGACCTTTGTCTTTCTTTCGTCGCTCCTGATAGGGATGACTCGAGTGAAGGATTTATGTTTTGAAGACGGCAATCAAACTGGGCGACAGCTGCCAAAGCTCTGCGGATCTCCCGTTCTGTGCGGCAGCACGGTTCTGCTACTCTTCCACGCTATGACTTTTGCATATTCCGGCAGGTATCCTGTGGAGAATAGAGCCAAAGCCCTGATGGCTACTTACAGAAAATCCTTCAGATGGAGCGTGGGGGTGAACGGTTTTGGACTGTTCCAAAAACGTACCAATGCGGAGGGTGCCACGTCAGAGCCTGGCGAGCTACGCGTGGTTAAATTTCTTCTCGCCGAAAACAGTAACAATCATGGGCCTCATTCCCCTGAACCTGAGGGAACCACCGACAGGGCGACGTCGGCTGGGACCGCTCGGGCGAGGCTGCTAAAATCACAGGGCCAACGGAGATTTAAGTCGCCCAGGACTAGGATGACGATCTGTACTTTCAACGCACGGACGCTTGCATCGGAAGCTCACATCGAAGATCTGATGTTGCAAGCCAGGAAGATCAAGTACGACGTCATCGGACTGACCGAGACGAGGAGGCATCGCCCGCTACACGCCGTATACGAGACTGGAGAAGAACTGTTCCTCGGAACATGCGACAGCAGAGGCGTTGGCGGTGTGGGCGTCCTCGTCAACACGCACTTGGCCATGAACATCGATTCGTACGAAAGTCTGACGACCGAATCGGACGTTTGCGATTGAGAAGATGTGGTTCAACTCCAGCTTTGACAATCTTCGTCGCACCAACATCAAGCTACGACGAGGATGAGCTCGAAGCGTTCTATATGGAATTGGAGAAGTTCTACAAGGAAGATCATACCTTCTTCAAGGTCATCGTCGGTGATTTCAACGCTAAGATCGGACGAAGAACGGCTGAAGAACTTCACATCGGAACTCACGGAATGGAGTGGAATGAGCAGGGTGAAAGGCTGTCTGAGTTTATCATGTCGACCCATACCATCCATGGTAACTCGCAGTTCCAGAAGCCCTACTCTCTACGCTGGACATGGGAGTCTCCTGGTGGACAATTCCATAACGAGATCGACCACATCATCTGCAATCGAAGGTTTTGCCTGACCGATGTCGCTGTTGTTCCTAAGTTCTACACGGGATCCGACCATCGTCTCCTTCGCGCAAGATTCCGCTTTTCGATGCGAGGAGAGAGAGCCGCAAAGTTCAAGAAGCGCCCAAGACCGTCATCAACTGGGATCACTTCACTTCTCTCGCTGGGCTCTGGGAGGATTCCATCATCGACAACATCGACGAGGAATACGAACGGCTTGTTGCACATCTTCACGACTGCGCCAAGAAGTCAGAGGGTTCCAAGATTACCAAGAAGCGTCTATCTCTGGAAACTCTCGAGCTGATTCGCCAACGTGGAGCCGCACGAGCCGCAGGCAATTACCAGCTGACGTCTGAGCTTGCGAAGCTATGCAGAGAAGCGATAAAGGAAGACCTCAAGGAGAGAAGAGCAGCAGTACTGGTGGAAGCCGCAGAGGCTGGGAAGAGCATACGCAACGCCCGCCGCGACTTCGCCAACTGTAAGACCAAGATGACCGCCCTCCGACGTCCGGATGGAACAATCACCGCATCCAGAAGGGCAATGGAGAAGGTCATCCACGACTTCTACTCTGATCTCTTTGACAGCCACGTCCATCTGCCACCATACCGCTTGGAGCAAGATGGATACGTCGTTCCTGCAGTTCTCCCTTCCGAAGTCCGACATGCCATCTCGTCGGTGAAGAATCGTACGGCACCCGGTCCCGACAGGATCAGACCCGAACATCTGAAGAATCTTCCGCCAGTTCTCGTCAAAACTCTGGCTCGACTCTTCACGCGCTACCTGTCGGAATGCAAGGTACCCACCTCGTGGAAAACCAGCAAGACTGTGTTGCTGTACAAGAAGGGAGACCTGTACGACATTGGCAATTATCGCCCAATCTGCCTGCTGTCTGTAGTCTACAAACTCTTCACACGAGTCATCCTGAACAGGATTGGCAGAACACTAGACGAAGGACAGCCATGCGAGCAAGCAGGGTTTCGAAGAGGATTCAGCACGATCGATCACATCCACACGGTAACGAAGCTCATTGAAGTATCGCGAGAGTACAAGATGCCGTTATGTCTCACGTTCATCGACTTGAAGAAAGCCTTCGACTCCGTTGAGACAGAAGCGGTTATCGAAGCCCTGGGCAACCAGGGTATTCCTACTCAGTACATCAGGATTCTTCGTGAGCTCTACAGCAACTTCACGACCAAGATCTCACCATTCTACAAGGAGATCATCATCGATGTGAAGAGAGGGTCCGACAGGGCGACACCATCTCGCCCAAGCTCTTCAGCGCCTCTCTCGAGAACGTCATGCGTCAACTGGAATGGGAAGACATGGGAGTGAAGATCGACGGTCGGCAACTACACCATCTCCGCTTTGCTGACGACATCGTTTTGATAACACCAAACATCGAGCAAGCGGAACGAATGCTGGCTGATTTCGACTGCGCGTGTGGAAAAATCGGTCTACGGCTGAATCTAACGAAGACGATGTTCATGAGAAACGGATTGGTATGATGCCCCATTCACGCTCAACGGAACGACCATCTCTGAATGCTCTAGCTATGTGTACCTAGGTCGTGAAATCAATATGATGAATGACCTAGCTCCAGAGCTGAGCAGGAGGAAGCGAGCGGCTTGGGGAGCCTTCAAGAACATCGAGGGAGTAGCGAAGAAGACGAAGAACACCAAGCTCCGTGCCCACCTCTTCGATTCCGCGGTCCTTCCTGCCTTGACGTACGCCTCAGAGACTTGGACTCTACGAAAGCAGGATGAGCATGCGGTCGGTGTTATTCAACGCGCCATCGAAAGGGCGATGCTCGGAGTTTCCCGCTACACGCAAGTGAGAGAGGGAATCCGGAGCTCCGCACTCCGCCGACGATCGAAGATCAGAGACGCCGCATTTGCCAAGGTTTCGAAGATCAGGTGGGCCGGACACGTCATGCGTTTCGAGGACGACCGCTGGAGCGATCACCGACTGGATTCCACGGGATGTCAAGCGAACGCCTGGACGACCGCCTATGCGATGGTCAGACTTCTTCGTGAAAGCTCTGAACGAATGGTATGAAGTTCATCGTGTCCCTCGAGCAGAGAGAGTTCATTGGGCAACTCTTGCACGTTGCAGGGACGAATGGAGACGTTACTGGCGCCCGCTCGAGGAACTCGATGATCAACGGGAGCACAGGTGATACAGGTGATTTAGGTGATTTCACTTACAAGGGAGGTCGTTCAGGTCGTGGTGAGCTTTTTAAAAACGGTTTGTTGCATGATGTAGGGGTCCATGCAAGGACCACACAGATGGGGTTCATTTTTGCTAAACGGTATTGGGAATGCCAAAAAGGGTCGAAAAAATTCGAAAAGAATGGGCGATTTGAACCACCTTATTCAGCTCCGTTCTAGCTGTATCGTTGAGAGTGTATAGTTTATGAGGTGAACTTTGAGTAGACATGAAAACAACGCAGAAGAATTTCAAAATCCAAGTACTTTACCTGGCATGTGGTGAGCTACATTGAAGTTTCATCGTCATCCCCGCATGCTTCTTCAATGGCTCCCGCATCTCACCGTCGCAGTGGACGGATGGTGTAGTGGATAGTGCGACGGACTCTCAACCTACGACGCCATGTGAAGTACTTGTTTTGACCTTCTTCTGCATTGTTCTTCATGTCTTCCCCAAGTTCACCTCATAAACTGTACACTCTCAACGATACTGTTAGAACAGAGCTGAATAAGGTGGTTCAAATCGCCCCTTCTTTTTCACGAGCTGAACGACCTCCCTTGTTAGTCATGCTTTCCATATCTTGTTGTTTCCTTTGATTCATCACTTTGATGTTTTGCACTTCCTGGCTTCATGAAATTTGCTAATGAATCAGCAACAATTAATTAGTATGATGTAATCGCCATGTTGAGAGTTCGCGGCAAACCAATTAAGTGAGGCGACCCCCACAGGCGAGTCTGCCAGGGGGTATCAGAGGTGAGAAGTGAGGATTATAAGCTCTCCACCTAACTTTAAAGGCAGTTGGCACGATAAATCCCCCAAGACGACTAGGATCAATACTCCTGGCAGGATAGAATTCCGCGACCCTGGGCAGGCGCTGCATAGCGGTTTCCCCGAGGTGCCCTTATAAGGGCCCTATCAAGCCACAACTTTACGTCCCAAACGCCCCGCTCCGCGCCGCCCGCCACAAAGTGGACGACCGTTCCTCGTATTCAATATCATTACTGAGCAAATTATGAAGCGAAGGAATTGGTATG
Source organism: Cooperia oncophora (assembly GCA_036418165.1). Lineage (NCBI taxonomy): Eukaryota > Metazoa > Nematoda > Chromadorea > Rhabditida > Trichostrongylidae > Cooperia > Cooperia oncophora. Next base: position 10,038 of record MU912475.1, read on the forward strand.
AAGCGGCCGTGATGCAGCAGGCATACATGGTACACATATGCAGCCGTATCTTCGGTAGCGGTGATTGGTAAGATGCCTACGGGAAACTCGTCCGAAATCGATTTACAAGTCACTGAGAACGGAGGCTTTTTCTTCGCAGGATTTTGACCGTTTCACTCCGTTCTTTCGCCATTTCCCCACCATACAGCGCCCTACTAAGCATTTAGGCTAAGTAGGAAAGCGTCGGTGCGGCATGACCTTTAAATAACCCTTTGAAAGTAAGAAGGCAAGCTCCACGAAGTACACTATGACGAAAGATAATTTGCTATAGTAGTTAATTGTGTCTAAAAAGTGTCTGACGACGGCCACCATATGCAGTTAACGTAACAAAACTTGACATGTGGTCTCCACAATTTTCTTAGCTGATATTATTTCTTGGTATTACGAATTTCACAGCTCTCCATTTAGTGGCTCGACATGTCGATGGGAAGTGAATGAGCGAAATGCCCTCCCCCTCCTGTCGTCGACGGGGCGCTGTTTATCGACGGGGGGGCATTTTGTATTATAATTGCTTCCCTGGTTCCGGTTTACAAATCTCACTCTGGTAAAACTTGTGAACGCTTGTGAAGCTGGAGCAAGATCGTCTAGCCACCATCCTAAAACGTGTCAACTCGAAAAAGGGTACCTAGATGGGTTGGCAAATCTATCTCATCTCTCTAATCTATCTCAAATCTGAGAAGCAGAATCCCCCCCCCCCGCCGTCGATAAACAGCGCCCGTCGATGGTAGCCAGTGCAGAGCAGCATAACATTGCTGTTCCACCAACAAAACTGAAGATCCTTATCCCGCAGATGTGCTCGCGCCTCCGCATAAGGTCTTTCCTTGAGGTATTCTATAGAGACATGGCTCATGTGCAGAATGAGCTCTCGTCAGCAACCACTATGTCTGCCAGCGAGTCTCACCGTAATGAACAAAGAAGAAGAGCCTCAATCCTTGATCATATGTTCGTCTTGTCAACCGCAGGTGTTATTTTTCACTACAATGCTCTTTGATACCTATGATCGGTAAGACTGGTTTATAAATCGCGGATCGAGCCAAATCCTTGAGCCAAGCCAAGTTCAGTCGAGCGACTATGACTGACTACCCTCTACCGTTAATCGTTATGCCGCTGCAAATGGTTCTTCCATCACAATCAGGGCACGACTTGTTCCAAACTTCGAGGCGGTATAACCATTAGCGGTGAAAGCCCATCGCGCGATTGAACCGTCCGAATACGAAGTATCACACGTACTAAGATTCTTGACGGCTGCGCGCTGGATGTAGATTAGCATTGTTTCTATGCTAAGGATGGTTACGTTTGGTTGGGCCTATTCGGACGTAGACTGATTGTTCATCAGTGTTTTCCCGTGACCGGCTAATACCTTACCCAGCTTTGAATAAAATAGCGCAGAATCTCGCTTTTCGATTATCATGCCTGCTTGATATAATCATTTCCAAGCGCTGCTACCAACGAGGCACTGCGGCATGGTGAACAACATCGCTCCTATGCAGTGTAGTATTCACTTATTCGAAAAGGATTGGGAATATTCTAGTATTTTTGGGGAGTTCCCAGACTAGGAGAAAGAGGGACTACTCGATTCTGCAGGACCTCGTAATAAAAAGCCGACATGAAGAACGACTGATAAGGGAACTTTTGTCCTCTAAAACTTGCATGAATCCTATGAATACTCGGACAATGGAACGTTCAAGTACACTTCACAGAAATCGGACGTTGAGGATATAGGATTTGGGATATGTTTCGATTTTTTATAGGACAATTTGCTCGGGCTATGGCAGGATTTTCCTTCCAGCCCGACAATTCCGATCCGATTTGTGCCATGTTTAATGCAGAGGTTTATGTTGACCGATTGAAAGGGGAACTTCAGATGGAAACGGCAAGTAACGATAGAATGCATTTTCGGGGTTTCCTTCAAGTTTGCTCGTCGTCATTTTTGCAGCGTGTTTCGGTATTTATAGCAGCAATAGGGCCCTTTTTATTATGTCTCATCCACTCCGTTGTTTGATGTAGAGCAGATCCTAATGCAGAGAAGAATGAGCCAAAAATTGACATCTTCAATGTGAGCCACCACCTTGAAGATGTCACTTTTTTCCTTAGTATGTTTTGTAATCAAAAAAATTTTTTTCTACTCACTTTATCGCATATAATGTTTTTGCAATTGTTGGCATTTTTCTCTCATGATGCTTTTTCTTTGGTAGTCGATAATAAATGGTAGATGTTAGAACGAGGTTCCCAGAAGATATGTGGGAACAAATTATTGGGTTGGCCCATAAGTAATAGGCGTTTTTCAATTGGAAATTTTGTTAAAAAAGTGAAAGTTTTGCGAGCAAGTTTGATATCATCTGATAGGAAACTTCTCGTACTATAAGAATATCGAAACAGCTTCGGGTGAGGAAATGATTTTTGTAAGTTTTTTAGTCGTTGAAGTTGAAAGTTGAGTCGGCGAAAATTAGTACCTTCGACAGCTGCCTCTATTTACGTCTATTCGAAGTGCTAAAATCGCTTAAGCTGCTCCATACATTTGCAATAGGTTGAGCTAGAAGTCCCAGCAAGGGAATCCTCATAGGACGCTTCGGAACTAATTTCAAGATTTTTTCAAGTTTTCGAGCTTCTCAATGCCTCTCGCTGACTGAGCTGGGTGATCAGTGGGAAGATGTTGTAATAAGCAACGGAGAATACATACCATTTTCACTTTAAATTCACCCTTTTTCAAACCAAATTCACCCTTTTTCAAACCAAATTCACCCTTTTCAAACCAAATTCACCCTTTTCAAACCAAATTCACCCCTTTTCAAACCAAATTCACCCTCACTTTTCACATCAAATTAACCACACTTATTAGGGCGGGCAACTCATCAACCAGATGCAATCGCCACGAGCTAGATCATCACTCGCGAGCTCCCCGTCCACCGGACTGGCCGACGTCCCACGTTGTCAGCGCGGACATAGATTCTCAAATCTTGTTTCATAACTTCTGCTTTTGCTGTTTCCCACAACACTTTGACTGGAAACGACCGGGCATTGACACATGGCCGACTCCGCCCATTCTCTAAAGGGTTCGGCAATCTAGGTTACACGCCCATGCTTGTTTTTTTCGCGGACTTTCAAATGTTTTGAAATAATTTGGGCATGTTGGGCTGGCTGGCGTGAAGGGCCCGCCCACAGTGAGAGGCTCCGCCCACTTTGAATAAGCCCCACCCACTTTTCAAAAGTGGTTCAACTCGGCAGTATAGAGCCTTGGCTTGCATGCTAGGGTATTGCTGATCATTCGGAATAAACTTTGCCGGGTTTTCTTGTTCCGAGTGACGAACGAGACCCTAGCATGCAAGCCAAGTCTCTATACTGCCGATTTGCACCATTTTTGAAAAGTGGGCGGCGGGCCTCTTGAAAAGTGGGCGGAGCCTCTCACAGTGGACGGGGCTTCACGCAGCAGCCCTAAAATGCAAAAATTTTGAAAAAAAAATCGAAAGTCGCGAAAAGCAAGTGGGCGTGTCAGCCTAAATTGTCAAACCGTTGGCGGAGTCGGCCCATGTGTCAATGCCCGGTCGTTTCCAGTCAGAGTGTTTGTGGGAAACAGCAAAAGCAGAAGTTATGAAACAAGATTTGAGAATCTATGTCCGCGCTGACAAGTGGGCGTGGCCGTCGGGGCGGGGCTCGCAGTGATGTCTGGCGTGATCTGCTTGATGAGTTGCCCGCCCTAATAAGTGTGGTTAATTTGATGTGAAAAGTGAGGGTGAATTTGGTTTGAAAAGGGGTGAATTTGGTTTGAAAAAGGGTGAATTTGGTTCGGGTGACTGTTTGGATAAAAGGGTGAATTTGGTTCGAAGGGTGCAGAACTTTGGTTTGAAAAGGGTGAATTCAAAGTGAAAATGGTATAGTAGCATGACTATATTTGCAGACATGCTATATTTGTTTCATTAGTGTGTGTAATATTCTGTGTTTCACATATAAACATGAAAACAACAAAAAAAATCGTGATGGGGGGGGGGGGGGTATGGTCGAACCAGATTGTCTGTAAGGTCAGCGGCTGTCGGTTTGCTTTGTCTCAAAATCCCATTGTGAGCGACGTAATATCAATCTGGTAACTCTGGTACTCATGCTTATTCAGACCATAGGAATCTATTGAGTTTATCTCCAGAGGCTTAAAGGGCCTTCCAGGTGAAGAGGCGGAGGGAGAAGAAGTCGAGAATGCTGATTCTCATCGACCCTGACATTCCGTATTCTTATTCTTCTTCTTCAGCGTTTGTCCCGCTCGATGGCAAGGTCCGTTCTTTTGATATGACTGCGCCACTTTTTCCGATTGAATGCCTGATCGAGGTGAATGCCGGCTATTTTCAAGCGTGCGGCGTGTCGCGTGCAGCGTGTCGTGCCAGCGCTGTTTGGGACGCCCCTTTTGGCCGCTTCCTGGTACCTCGATTTGAGAGGCAGTTTTACGGACGGTGTCATCCTTTTCGCGTGAAGGATACTGTTCCCGGTACCATTCGAAGGCGCGTTTAACGCATTTTCTCTGCTATGGGAGCTACACCATACTTCTTGCGCACGACATCGTTACAGATGCGGTCCGATCGCGCGACGCCCGCCACGTCCATCTGCAGGCATCTTGCATGCTCCATCAGCACCAAGGCAAACCTCAACTTCTTTGTCAGCGGGCACACTCGCACCATATACCGCGACCAGGTCGGACGGCAGTACCGAATAGATCTTCGAACACATACAAAACAATATTAGCGAAACAACTCACTATAGCATAAAATTTTGAGTGGCAGACGCGATCCTGCCCATTATCTGCGAGGTGAAGGTTGCCAATTTTGAAACTCTTGAAATTAGTTCCGAAGCCTCAAGCGGTTTTAGTACTTCGAATAGACGTAAAGAGACAGCTGTCGAAAGTACTGATTTCCGCCGACTCACGAAAATCCATTTGCTCATCCAGCAGCTTCGATCTTCTTATAGTACGAGTAAGTTTTCGCATGCAGATGATATGAAGTTGGCTGCAGAACCCCGTTTCACTTCTATGAAAAACAAAATTTTTAATTGTAAAAAACGCAATTACTTATGGGCCAACCCAATAGTTTTGGAAACGTATGTTCCGGAACATTGAAGAAATTCTCGTTTTGGTAAGAAGTAACAGATTTTGGCAAGTTGCCTGAAACAGTTGTTTTCTTAGTGTGTACCCAAACTATTTCAGTTCAGCGGAAAGCTGTTTTCCATTTTTTTAAGGACACCAACATCATATTTTCAGATACGCCGACCTCTTATCTTGGTGCTACGGTTAGATAGCGTTAGACACACGGTAAAACACAGAAAAAGCTGGTAGAGCACTTCTTGCTAGATGACTTGGCAGTAGGTGGCATTGCGACGTTGAATCGATTGGGTCCTGGCGCGATTAACTCCCGTCTGCAGCGCCTTTTGCGCCATACCCATCGCAGCCTCACAGCCAACATCCCGGTGCGGTTACTACACTCCTAAAGCCATGTTTCTACCAACGTTCATTGTTTTAAATTTTGTCGTTTCGATTTTCATGAAGTTGACTTGACCTGTTACATTATTTCGATGGTGTTCCGTATTCCGATTCACGTGAAACCCTTCGTTCTTGAATGTCGTGTTTTTAGTAGCCCAAACTATATTCTCCTTAGGATTACAAGTAAGGAACAAACCGCAATCAAAAGCAGTTTATGTCAGATAAAGGGCAGTTGAAAAGCACGAGAAATGCATGCTGTGATATCATCTGGCTCAAAGTGATAATTGAACTATAAATGATAATGTGAAATTGTTCATAGTGGATGAAGTGCCATGATGTGGGCAACGAATTTAGCTTAGGTGTTGCTTTGACGCTGAATATGCGTGGCGCGTTCCTGGAAAAGCGATAATAGATTAAGATTAATTGAGGAACATTGTTAAAGTGTAGGGGCCTTGACTTACTTCTCCCTCTTTGTTGAAGAGTATGGTCTGGACGGAATTTCCAGAGCCGAATGAGTCTTCGCCGTCATAGACCAGCTGATCAGGAGGCGACGCAACCCCTTGGTTACGTGCGAAGATCTATAGCGATATCATTACTGATTAGTAGGTTCACTCCGCGTTTACTTGGACTTACCTTGACACTTTTACCAGCACGCAGAACATAGTCCTTCGGGAGGGTGTACACGATTTCGCGCTTTCCATCGATGCGGCGCTTCAGCTTCCATTCGCCGATCGACTAGAAGTAAGTAATAAAAAGGAATCTGTGGACTAGCAACCAAGTTCATTTGGGAATATTCCTAAATGCGGAAGTCCGAAGGCGGAGATTCGTTTACTCTGTGTCTTATTGAAAGTGGTGTTTACCTCATCTTTAGCGCGATGGGTGTTCTGTAGAACGATGAACTTGCCATCTGGTGAAGCTTCCTTAATAGAACTCGATTCGAAAGTTACCAATGGAATTGGCAATCCTGAGCCTAAAAACCACTGAAAGAACTCACATGAATGGACACGTTTCCTTTGGCCGATCGTTGGAATGACTGACGTGAAGCGGTCTCACCCTTTACAACTCTCATTGTTTCTAAAAAACGTGCCCTATATGTTGTGTCAAATGAAGCGCTGTAAACCCTACAATCCTTGTCTTACCGGTATCCATTTCTTGTGAAATAGCATGAGTCTTGACGACTTGCTCGACTAGTTGCTTGAGACCGGCGCGATTTTCTTCACCTTCTAGCATCTTACGATAGATAGCAATTTCAGCATCCAAAGTCTAAATACCAGATCTTCGACTATTGTCCCAATTGTCACCTCGGCGACATTCACACATTCCTAACCTGTTTGGTGTCCAGAAGCATTTGAAGTTCAACCATGAGAGCTTGACATTCCTCACGCATCTTACGAATTTGAGCATCACGGTCGTTGAGAGCGGCTTCGTATGAGCGTTGGTCGTCTTCCAATTGATAGTTGAGCTCTTGGATCTGTTTCTCCAGGAGGGAGTTCTGGAAGGAAACTGTCCGTAGTCTCTGTGGTATGCTTCAACCATTACAACAAAGATTACCCTGCTTTCCAAATCGGCAAGTTTTCCACGAAGATCGCTCAATTGTGTGCGAAGACGTTTCACCTCTTCTTTCGCGTATCCGTGTTCCATACTCTACAAAGGAATCTTATAACATCAGTTATAGAACAACAAAGCTAGCTACAGAACCTAAAGACCCACCTGTCTGGCACTCTGAGTTTGAATTTCTTGCACTTTCAAGCGATACCACGATTCCATATCGGTGCGGTGAACGTTGGTAATCTGGACAAAGTAACGCATTGCCGTACGCAGAGCATTGGTTAACAGGTAGGAGGCAGGGTATTGGTGGGTTGGTGGGGATGGGCTGCTGGGAGCAGTCGCACGAGAGTATTAAATGTTCATTAAACGTTTTCTATTGCAACTCATGCTTTTTTGGTTTCATTCTCGCAGGAGTGCACAAATTTTGAACACTTAGAAGATTCGGTGCTCCAATGCAATTCTAGTCCTCATCACACCCCATTACCAAGCAAACAAAACTTAGTGGATTGAATAGTTGGAACATACTGACCAATGAAAATTTGGTTTAAAAAGTTCTCCTCACCTGGTCGTACTCTTCACGAATATCACGTATAGCCGATGAAAGTTCATTCTTGAAGAATTCACGGTTTTCCGGTGTAGTATCACGAGATGCCAATGTCTGCAAAAGGCAACAGTAAAAAACTGTATTACAGTGGATAGAAGGTCCGTATCTAGAGCATTCAAGAAACCTGTAGCTCCTTAATTTCGTTGTCGTGCACGCGACGAAGGAAGTCGATCTCTTCCAGGAGTGTCTGGACCTGATTCTGATAGTCAATACGGTTCAGGGTTTCCTGGTCGAGATCCTAAACATTTAAGGGATTAAACGCTGCCCTGTTGCTTTGGACTAAATGACGCACTTACCGTACGAGCACGTTGAAGTTCAGACAAAAGGCGTTGGTTCTCCTGTTTGATGCGTTTAACTTCGTCCTCAAGCTGAGCGATGCGGCGCTTCAGAAGGGCAATTTCTGCCTGGAATGGCATGTTTCTCGAATTCCTCGTTCACATCTATTTGTGATCATTTTTAGTTTTTTATTCCCTACCGGAAAGGAAATGGGAATATTTTTCAATATTATTTATTGAACAATTCTCATGAATAGCCTGTTACTGTTCATCGAAAATGTGGCTTCAGCCTACAATATCCCACCGGGCAGGCGCTGAAGATCCTCTTTGGCCTCCAGGTCGATTTAATCGATGTTGGAGGTCATTCACCTTTTTGACCCATGAAGATGTGAGATGCCCAACGTCCAGAATGTTTAACTTTCGAATTCATGTTGCGGTTGGGAAGGGCTGGACTTCTGTGGCAGGACTTTTGCAAACCCTTTTCAAATCGTCTTTCACTATTGAGAAGAACTCACCTCAAGATTGGAAAGATGTACGAGAAGGTCATCAATTTTTGCACGGTCTGCCTCACGTCCCCGAACGGCTTCTTCATACCTGAAAACCTTCACGTAGATGGGCGTTCACATCTGTCAGTTATAAGATATCGAGCTGTAAAGGCATGGAAACCATATAGTACCAACTACTGCTTAACTCTTGTTTTCCAATAATGTGGAGAGTCATGATTACGGGTCAATATGCTCTATGGTTTTTATTCCCAATCTTGTCCCAATCCGTTTGCAGGCAAAAAAATCTAAGGTCGGATTCAGTCAACACGCATTCTTATGATGGTCATGATGTCGTATTCCACCCCATCCAGCAGCTGCATACCGTTGCCTATACACAAAAGAACCATGAAAAGTGATTACTGCGACGGGAGTGAGCTCTACGAGGGCTACCAATGTGCTATGAAATGAGGTATCTTGCGTCTGAAGTCGTCCCTACTGCTATTCCTTTACGCCTGCTACCCGGTGAACCAAGTGATTTGGACCAGTGGCGGCATCTTTGCTCTGCAGCACAGTTGTGGTTTGCGTTGCAAGCATTACTTGCGTTCCTGCGGGTGCTGTTGTTCGCAGCTCATTAGAAGAAACTAGGAGTGCTTAGCTCAAACAACAGCAGCGAGTTACCGGTGACTGCAGCCAACAGGCAATAGCGACTGGTTAGCAAAAACGAGCGATTGTGAGCGACCTAACGATTAGTAGGCGCAGCTCGGCCATGGGGTGGGAGAATTTTGCACTTTTGCTGCTTCCCATGGACGTGTAGAGCCATCACGTAAAGATTTGTGAAATCTGGTGGATCTATGGAGTGGTAGCAGTCGAAGTTGTAGAAACTACTTTTGACTACTGTGAAGCGATGCACATCACAATGGGAAGCAGCAAAAGTGCAAAGTGTCCCCCCCCTCACCCCTCCCCTTGCCAAACTGCGCCCGACTATTGTGCAGGGTCCTATATATGCCCTTCTGAATTGTTCTTCTTCAACCCTAACTAGAGGGGAATATGGCTGTGCCTTCCAGTCACTGCACATTTCATTGATGAATGCAGGGAAAGTTTACTAGAACCGTCAAGGACGATTGTGAGGATTCGGTGACTGAACTTGTTGGTGTCTTTGTCCTTCTCTACGTCAGAATGGTTCCCCTATAGGCTTGGTCCCGTTTCGGCAACGTACAGACATCGTCGTTGTTCAAGCATGGATCGAATGTCACACAATCATGAAGGTGTGCTCGCGCTCCACTGAAGCGACTTATTAGACAAACAAACACTACGGTGGCGATGACTACGGTAGTATTCGTGGTCCGACCCTTCGCTGCTTAGAGAAGAAGCGTCAATAGCTACGTGGCAGGAAATGTTTCACAAGCGCATGAATCCTCTGCAATCTCAGCAAAGCGGCTGCCGTTGAAAGCAATCAGGGTGGCTTTCAGTGAAGAATTATGTCAAATTGTGCTTGCATATCAGGTACTGTAAATAACTCTAATTATGTATGCTGTTCTCACTTTCGTCTGAGTTCAGCCAGTTCATCCTGCATCTTCTTGATCTGCTGCTCCAAGTCTTTGCGTTGTCGGTTCGTTTCTTCGATGAGCTTTTGAGCGTCCTTGAAAAGTACAGACAATATCACGAGTAATGATCAACAGCTGAAGGTGTGGCAAGTACACAAGAATACAGTGCTTACCGCAAGTTCTCCTTCGTACATGTTGCGGATGTTGTGCGTGTCTTTACCCCATTTACTGCGAAGTAAGTCCAAGTCAGTGGCCAGCTTCCGATTTTGGGCTTCCAAGAAGCGAACCTGATAAAATCATTGCTCTAAAGGCTTACCTTGTAGCCAACATTGACCTTCGATTTAATTACCTTCTCTATGTAACTAGCCAATCGATCATTCAAATCGCTCATTTCCTTCTTTTCTCGTTCACGTGAGTCACGGATCGTACTGGCCGCATTTTGGCCAAACGGTGATAGTCCTGATCCGGCGCCTGATCTCATTTCGGTGACGATTTTCAGCATACGATCTTGTGCTTAAACAACGACTTTCAGCTCAAAGCTACTATCACGAGAACCGTAAGGGATCAACTCACAGACGACATTTCCAGCCTGTCGTCCTCCTAGTGGTGCACGTCCTCCTGGCTGGGTTGTGCTGTACGACATCGCTAAAAATAATAACCAAATCCTTCTGATGGAGACAATGCTCGAAAGGCTGAAGGCAGGTAGTAGAGAGAACAATTGAACTATACGAGGTGCGTAAGGTGTGCAACAGGAAATTCAACACTGACGCTCAAAGGATGAAACCGGTGGGTGCGTCGGTGGTGGTAGTGGTGATGACGATGAAGGCGGTGATGGTGGAAGAGGAGGAGGCAGGGCGAACGAGAGACTGGCGCCGTTTGCTATTCAGATTAGAATTTCGGACCGCTTCGCTCTCGGAGCTTCTCCCCCGCATTTCTCCCACAAAATCTGCGTGCTCTGGAGCAAAGAATTCAACGGACTGAGTTCACCCACGAGATAATACAGTGCACTTTTGCGAAAGTGCGACTTACTTGGCACTAATAAGATACAACTGTTGGTAATACGGTTTGCGTTGCAAGTAGATTGAAAACCTCTCTTTTTATCGCTTGTGCCGATTTTTTCTGGTGAGTTTGGAATTTCATCTCCGAACTGCGAGACAGAATTTTGCAGTACCAACAATAACTAAGCCGCAAAAGAGTAAAAAATATAGGTGGCCATGACTCATTTTAGAAGAGTAAGGCATCAGAAAATTCGTGAATGAATGTGGAAGACGAGAACGCGAAAAGACACTGAACATCGGGTTGTAAGTTAGATTAATGCTGGCAGAGGGCAAAAGCGAAATCTTGTCAGCTCCTGATCGACTTCCTCCCTGGACAAGGTTGTTGCACGGGTCAACACCCTCTGGGGTAACGATGTGAATGAAGTGGCGATCTGACAGATTATCGATATAAATTAAGCCTTAGAAGATCGCTTTGTGGTTCTCAGCCGATTTCCAGACCAACTTATTTGTTAACTGGTTCACACTGTTACTACAGTGAATAAACCACCAGAGGATGTTGGGCTGACTAAGAGTCGTATCGAATAGCATCAACAAGATCCTCCTAGTCAGTAAGGTAGTTTCCACCGTTTCCTACCAATATTTTCGCCTACCAAAGCTCTTCCTTAGTGGTCATCGTGTCATCGCATGTCTACCTCGCGGTAGGACGAAAACGAATCGGGCAAATCCTGTACTAACGGATATTTTCACGGCATCAAGTCAAAAGAATGCCTTTTCAAATGGGTTGCGCATAATAAGGAACACTTGACGAATATGACTAAGCATCAATCGAGGATTTGCAGGTGTCATTGAGATGGTCGGGGTGACAGTGCGTCGTAACAAGAATTCTCGTCCTCAAATCGGTACATTCGATTTTATTGCCGAATATCAGGCAAAACGCAGCGGAATCGATTTTTTTAGTTCCAACTTATGGCTCTTTCAGCGCGATCAAACAGTTCTTGTATGCCTGCTCGAGCTCGAGATGATTGCGAAGGCGAATAGATTGGGCTATTCTGGAACTGATAGCTTACTGATAGTCACAGAGCTGCGTCTTCACATTACAAAACCAGTACCAAATCATGTACTTATGAACTTACTAGTGGCACAGAAGGGATCAACGAGCCTTCCGGATTCACTCACGGCATAGACCGCAGGGGGTACATTCTTTTTTAGTTTACATCCCCTTGAAAAGTCTGGGATAAGCAATTAAAGCGACAACCAGTAGCGGAGGGACGTCTGCAACAATATTTTAAACTGGGCTTTTCTGGAATTGCTTATGTTTTCACTACTCAAGGTCGACGTACTTTGATCATGATAAAGCTGTCAGTGAAGGTGTGAAAGTGCAAAAAACTTATCTAGAAATGTAAAAGATATAATGATAAGGCTAGCGACATTAGCGACATTGCTGAGCACTCAGTAAACTAGTGAATCACACATTAGGAAAGTTATTATTGGGAAGCGATTAGTTACTATGAAGAACGCTCACGCAAGGCCTCCCTGTGACCGTCAGGTTATCGACTTCTGCGCCCAATCTGGGCACATCAAAAATACTGGAAATCTCCTACACAGTAAAGAAAAAAAATACTGCAAAAAACGTGGAGGGCAGCAGTCTCAATAAGTCTCAGATTTCTCAGAAGCTGCTCTGTTCACAAGAAATATTCACAAGGTGGCGTAGAAGCAACACATAAAGATCTTCAACCTGGGCGTACTGGGAAGGCCGTCACAAACACTCTGTATAGTATTCAGCTGGGCGTTGAATTTAGGCAATAAATTGAAAAAGCACGTCAAAGTCGCCGTCGTACTCGGCGCCGAGGCGGTTTCTAGCACACAATCGTAATTGCCGACCTCGTCGTCCCTCAAAAGGGTTCTCGTCGCCGATCGCACTGTTTGCTTACGCAAGTTGCGTTTGTCAGGTTGTATGAACAATTCAAACACATGAAATTGTACGAGGCAATATTTTTTGAAAAAGGAATAATCCTGTTCGGCCTAGCCGGCCGGCAGGTGAGCGACGAGCGAGCGATGCGATTCGAGCGATTTGAGCGAGATCATTGAATGTTGGAGCGGAAAAAAAACAGCGGTGGAATTGTCCGTAGAGGCACACTTATGATGATCAAGGTCGAGGGCATTGTTGAAGTGAAGAACCACAACGGGATAGGGACTGAGGGTGGACGGACGTACTGCATAAAACAGTCTGACTGATTCATTCATTGTTTTCTCACCCCAGGATGGTAACAAACCTACAGAAGCGCGTTATCACTTCATTGCCCGTTGTTAAGTCAACAAAGCCGGTTGAATGTCATTGAGTTGACTGGTTTATAACCATCACTCATGACGGTATAATGGAGCAGTACTGAGGTGAATGTCAATAGATATCAGCCGCTCGATGAGTGAGGTGGTTGGGTAGACTACCTGGTGTGGTTGGTCGGTTTAGCGAAACGATGTAAAGCATTATTCGTAACTACAATTGTCAGTCGTACAATCCACGAAGACAAACTGGTTTGTCCTTAACCACTTGTGCTTGGGGAATGGTAAAAACGTTGCTGAAAACGGATGTTGAACAGCGATAAAAATGACTGTCTCGACGCTTCCGAGTAGACCACAGACTGGCATTTGGGGTGGCCTGTAGACGGGCACAAATTCCAGCATGACATATACTTGATAATAACAACTCGTTCTATTGGGAAACCCGTGCTAAATCTGTACACTTTGGAAATCCCTGTAATCTCGTGAAGGGTGCAACTACAAGGTCATTGAATCCATTGCACCACGTAGCGATGTGCAGTCGGCGATTATGATTTTTGTATGCTGAAATCATCCAAGTAGAACGCTATTCATCCACACTATTCGCTTCGTTCGATTCTATTCGACTGACACGAATCATAATGTACTCAGCCGTAAGGATGCCTGATTTCTTGTTTATTTAGAGGGCAGCGATTTTCAGCGTTTGGCCGAGTTTCACTCGGCCAACCGAGACCTGCAAAGCTACTGCGAGCTACATGCGCAGGAAGCAAACAACGGCAATGAGTAGGAGGTAATGGAGCAGTGACTGAAATGAGTTAGTATCATTCATAAAAAACTCACTTTCTCGCGTAATTTCCATCATTTCTGTTTTTCGTGAGCGAAAAATTGAACAAGCTTGATCCTCGACGGCTAAAAAGAGATGATTGTAACCAGATTAAAAAGTAACCATTTAGTGCCGGAGAGACACCAATGAATTATTGACGGATGAACAAGAATATTGGAAGCACATGGTAACTACTACTATTGGAGCTATAGCCATGTACGCTGTTCGGAGGATAGCATTGACGTTGAAGGCTGGCTGAATGACGCGAGGGTAGATAATCCATGAGCGTGTATAGTAAATCGCAGCTGAGTACTTTATAATTACTCGACGAAACCGGAATATTTGGAGCGAAATAAACAGATGAAAAACATCGTAGAAAAGTGTCACAGAAACACACGCATATGCCACTTTCAGTTGTCGTTATGAAAGTGACACCACTAAATTGAGGAAGAACTGGTGGGATGGGATGGTTTTGTCACCCTCATCGATGGATTGGTGCCAATGATGTTCGCCCATAACGGGGTTAGCGCGTGGGCTATCGCTAATCGGGCAACAGCAGCACTAGCAGGAACAGTAGAGGATCACAATCTCGTGATTCCTGACGATAAAATATAGACCATAAGAACCGGAACACACGTATGTCGTTCCGCAAACAAAACACAGCCGGTGCGCAGTCGGCACTTGTGAGTGCCTCCGAAGTCTGTCATTTCGCGATGTGACATGTTATGACTAACGAAATTATTGTGTTTGACAAAAACGGTACGGCCACTGAAACTACTCAGCCCACGCTGATAACTCTGCGCCACCACACATCCAAACACCATCCACCTTCGCACCCTTTTGGAGTCTCGACAGTGAATGAGTCAAATTTTGCCCCTTTCGAGCACCAGAAAAAGCGATGACATATTACCCCTGAGTGATAGATAAGACAAGTGTTCCGACTAGAATATTAGCAAATTCACGAGCCGAAGGACCTACAGTAGCATTATTTTAACAGTGCAATTGATGTGGAAAACTTGGAGAATCGTATGTACAAGGTACTGCATAGCGATAGGTTGAATGAGCGAGCACCTCCCCCGCCTCCCCAAAGTTTTACCTGCGGTACCCGCTCTCACAACCTACCTACCGTCTTATCAACTCTTACCAATGTCTTACCAAATTCTTGCAAAATTTTGCCGTACTCTCAAGTCAGCTGGCCGAAGTAATCTAACGGCGTGCCATCGACTAGGAGGGAGAGAAGGTGAGGGCTATATAACAGCCGTCAAAATTGGCAGTGGAAAAGGTCCTCTCAAGAAGTGTGTTACACTCTTCTCGAGCAACCAAATAAGACCGCCTCTGACGGTTTCGCGTCACGATATCTGCCCCATTCGCTGATAGACTGCCTTGAGAGCTGATCATCATAGCTCGTGCTTTTCACAATGGTCTGATAGTAGCTGCAGTATCAACTGTGACCTGATGCGCAAAAGTCGCCCCGATTTTCGTCATCCTTGGCTTTTTGCTCACTAGATTTTGATTTTCAAAAATCCTTTAGGGAAGTGGCACCATAAATCCCCAAGACGTGTAAGATTAATACGCCTAGCAGGACAGAGTTAAGTGCCTCTGAGCAGGCGCTGCGTGGCGCCGCTTTGGGAGGGTGCTGTTATAGCGCTTAAGCTGCAACATGCCGACCCAAACGCCCACCGCGCTCGCCCGCCCACAAATGCTGGTGCTCTTATCGCCTCATCTGCGAAGTACAATATGAAGAGAACAGGCTGATATGAAGCGGCTGCGTTGCTCCATGATATGTCTGTACATACATGCAGCTGTATCTACCGTAGCGGTTACTGGCACGATGCCAACGGGAAACTCGTCCGAAATCGCTTTCTGAGTCGTGTAGAACAAAGTTTTTTCCGCAGGTTTTTACCCATTCCACTTCGTTTTTTTCGTCATTTTCCCAGTGTATCTTATAGCATCCTTACTACCATTCTATACCGAGTACCAAATTTCGTGCCTTATCCTTTGAATAACTAGAAACGACTGCAACCTCATCTATTTACTTTCCAGTTCATTCTTTCAGTGATGTTGAATGTTCTGTATTCGGTGTTTACGCATAAATGACCCGATATTTTGGCCCAATATAAATACCGTATTTGATGTAAATACTTCAACTTTTTGCCCACCTACAAGCAAACATTTCTGCCAGCCCAGCGCTTCATTGTAGTGCTTCGTGGCGGCACCGTGACGTGCTAACATTAGGCATGGAACTAATTAAGAAGAGCAAGTGGTTCATCTCAATGGCAGCGTACAAAAAAATAAATGGACAGGTTCGGTTCCTGTTATTGTACCCTGTCGGGAATGGACACGATAAAGCCTGTGTGGGAGGTTTTCCTTTGTGAGTTCACGATTCTTTACATTTCCACTCCACGTTCTACAGGCAGGATGTTGAAGAGTGAAGTCTTGCGGAAATCGGAGATCAGTTAGCACGAAATTAATATGAAGAAGAAGCGAGAGATAAGAGAGATTTGCTGCAGGTATTTATGAAAGGGGTACTTGTTATCACTGTGTTCCCGTTTACATAGCAATTGGACGTGCTATGTTTTCTATTCTCATCACCACTTACACTAGAGGATAGAGCGGTAGAGAGGGATAGATCTCCAGCGGAAAGAATAGCAGGATGCCAGACCACCAGATCTGGGAAGATAGTGGAGCAATGTGGAAGAAACTTAGCATAGCACAATCCTTATGGTAGTAATTCTCAATTGCTTCGCTGCGAATCTCTTTCTTTTTGGAATTCCGAAAATTTGACAGCTAATCAGTGGATCTTCGTTTTCAGAAACAGTAGTTGGGAAAACAGCCCTGAAATTCTTGAAAGGTAATTTTGAATTGATATTCCTTCACCGATGTCAACCAAGGAGGGCCGGCAGGGCACACAGGGTCTAGCTCACAAGCATTAAAATATGGTCCTCGCGCTCAAGCAATTTGTAGGCGCCCTTCTTTCTACAAGTAGTCCAGCCATCTTTCTCTAGGCTTATCCCACTTCCGCGGCTTCACAATTAGTGACGGAATGATGTGGCTCTCATGAGTGGCAGTTCTGACACCTCCCTAGTTGTCGCGCCCGCCAAAATTCAAAGGTTATTTTTGTCACTAGTTCTGATTTACCACCACGTTTTCCGTTTTTTTTACTGCTAGATTGTAACAGCATTGGATGACGTGGAGAACGACTAGTGAGCCACAGGCAGCAGGATGTTCCTTTGCTGGCATAAAACGAGCAGCTTTGGAGAATTCGTCCAGGAAGGCCTTCCTTAGGTAGGGTACTCTCCATGATTTTCAGTTGCAACTTTAGGTTTGTAATTGAGCGTCGCTATCCACTATGTACAAAAGCAGGGTTTGTCTTTAGCGTTTTTTGCTGTGAACTTGTGAAAAGAGCGTGAGACTCGTGGTTGGCAGACACGGTCAGCTTACCTGCACTAGGCAAATTGCTTTCAGTCGTAGACGGCCGGCACAGTGCTTCTAGACATCTGCTACTTCAGGAAGTCATCAAGAAAAAAAAAGACCCCGAAGTAGTTCGATATCGCGGTGCTTACCATTGGCGCCATCTTTGGGAGCAAAGGAGTCTAACAGTTCGCTGCGTGGTGACGATTCCATCTGGACGACACAACGCTACAATTTCGGAAATTGACGAAATGGGCTGATGGGGTCCGGTTTGGGTGGGGGAACAGTCAGAGGGTAACGAGGCTGTTGGTGACAGACTGAACATTGTCCAAAACGATGGAAGTGAAGGAATTTCACGACTTCAAAGACAGGTCATCTTGAATCACAATTCTGCTGCCCTCTTACTACAGACATCGCCACGACCACCTTTTCCAAGTGAAGGAGTGGCTGATTTTTTTCACTTCTTCAATTGTCTTGAATGGTCGCGTTAACCGGTAATCGCTTTAGATAATGAAGAATTGAGCTATCCGTGATGCCGATGTTACGACGGGAGACCTTTGTATAAAAGGATGGACGAACACCTACGAGCGTTGCGGAATCCCTCGTCCTATCCCAGCAGTGGATTCTCACGGCATCGCACGACCTTCCACCAACATGAAGCACCTCCTCGCTTAAAAGTTGCTGTCTTGAACCGCACGAAGGAATGTCCATTAGAAAGGAAATTGCTCGAGGCGCTCGCTATCAAGCGCTTATCCCCCGAAATAAACAACAGGGACGAGCTAATGGAGGCACTACGACTAATTGCTTAGCAGTTGTGATAAGAAGTGATAAGAATGTCCTCTCAACTGTCACGCCCGTCGCATTGCTGAGTACTTTCAGTTGTATTGGATGTGCCGCTAGGGTAGGTCGTTTGCGTGTAGTAGTGTGGTTGACAGTTATAGGCCTCTAGTAAATTGTATTGCAGACCTGAGCAACTTTATTGTTAAGAAGGGAGTCTGGTTAGTACTCTGGACAACTTAATTGTTGTAAGGTTTATAGTATTGTATGCTCGTTTTATTGTAGGTCTGAAGAAGCTGCTACGCAGCGAAAGCTCACCAATAAAAAGTTATATTGAGTTCTCATCAACCATTGTTGAAGAAAAAGAGGTGATCGCTTTGCCTATTTGTTTGGGCAACATTACTCTCGACAGCTATAAAGATCTCAGGATAAGGATCTTCTTGACGAGTTCGCGTAGTTAGTATTTATTTCATTTGAATAAATGCAACGGACGGCTGGTAGTATAATTCAGAACAACTCAATCAATAAAAGATATCAAGTAAGAAAGTGAAATGAAAAAGGTCCAGGAAGAAACGAGAACGGTCATTTAGTTGCATGCTACAGTAAGTGACAGGAACTGGATTGTAACCCCTCCCCCTCTAGTGCAGAAATGTTGGTTTTCCTTGTCAATATATGAAAAAGCGTCCGCAATAATGTCCTTGTCCTTGCTAGTACCTAATGACCGTATCTGGGCTTGCTGAAAACATTATCTATTACGAAAGAATTCGCCCAGAACCCCAGGTAAGCAAACGAGGAGTGCCTTGGATATGCTATGAAATGCGTGTGTAGTGCAGCAATATTGGCAAATGATGAAAAATCATTTTTTGGCCATGTTCTGGAAATATAAACTACAACTCTGCGTGCGTGCATAAAAGAATAAATGAATAAATAAATGAACTATTCAGCTGACAGCGCTCCCCGTTTGCTTTTGAAAGATGACTCGAGATTTCCGTGCGCGTATATTCCGTGTACGTAATTTTGAGTGGAACGCCTAGTCACAGTCTTGCGCGGATGATGAGGCGTGTCAGCGCGGCGCGTTTGGCACGCTGCCAGTCCGCCCTCCATCGGTTGCTGGAAAGGCACTTATATGAACGTTATGACTAAGCCTTGCCGCTTGCTGAAAGCAAAAAAAAGAAGACGGGTCGGGAACGCAGGTGCCCTGACACGCCCCATCATCCGTGGCGGACGAGAATATACACTTCTTATGAGTAAGCGTTTCACAAACAATTTCGTGAAGTTCACAGTGATTTTGTAGAAATTGGGGCGCAGTTCGACTTGGTGGAGGCACAAAGTGGTACTCAGCAATGCCTGTGCCGGCCACCTTGTAAAGACTTGTACATTTCTGTCACCAAAATGGCCACTTGCACCTTGACACAGCTTCACTTTACAGGTCTCTCCAAAGCAAGACCTATTGGTTAAGGTGAACTAGCAGAACGAACTAGCGAGAGTACAAATGTCCCTCCAATGCTGAACAGCGCCTAAATTTGTATGTCTGTTTATCATCTCAAACTGAGCCGCTGACTGGTAGGTGTTTTACCACCGATGCTAGCCTTGACATGGGAAGCTTTTAGCGTACCGCCCTAGCGCAGGAATGGCAAAACTGAAGAAAAAGGACTTTCGAGGCTGTTGACTTGTAGACTTGTGCGCGATTCGAGGAGTACACAGTGTATTTCTGGATCTAGTGTACTATCTAATGTGGATTATATTTACGTTGACTTTGTAGGGCTCGTTTTGGTCACAGAAAGTGCTGAAGCCATGAAAACCATGCTTCGTTAATGGCCAGTAAATTGAATTCAAGTTCTTCTGTAGTCAAGGTAGAAGAAGAATCCATTATGGCCGATGTTTCTACCGTTCCGTCTTTTTCAGAAGCCCCATGTTCCACCGCGTGAGCGTCACGTTTGCACTACTAACGATGCTTGTAGATTGGAAGAAATTGCCGGCTGAACACGAATAAGATGAAAACAATGCTCGTTGTTCGAGTGCAGTTCAGGATCCGCGTAGGTTTAGACTCACAGTTGTGAAGCAGATTCCTTACTTCTCTATATACATCGAGTAGTAACCAAATGACGATGCTCACATGGTGGAAGATAAAGAGAGTAGAAAAACAAGGGTACGTGTCAGGAGGCGCCACGCGGCACCGCGCGCGTAGGCGCGATGACTCACCGCCAATGCGCGCGGCATCTGCTCTACACGGTGTGAGAATAACTAGTCATGCCCCGCGTGAGTGATGATATCATAGAAGTCTCTCCAATGATTCCTCAGAAAAAGACGGAACAGTCAAGGTTTCAGCCTTAAAGGCAAAGCCCGCGATCATTCGCCATCACAGATAGTGGATTAGGGTTTGCATATAGACGACAAGGTGCTGAGTAACTCGATAGTGAAGAAAAAACCAAAAAACATGCCAACTGCTCTAGATAGAACCCTATTTCGTTCTCACTTTGTACGTGTTCATCTGCAACATTACGCCCACCCACACACTGGTTCTACGATTAGAACCCTACGACTGTACAAGTGGCAATTTTCATGCTTTTTCGTCCTGCAGCTTCGTTTTCACTGAAAGGCGGGCCTTGAAGGCGGAGTCTGGAGGCGGAGTCACTGGAAAAAGGAGGCGTCACTGAACCTATATTGCGCTATAGCGCCCCTCCCTTACAATTTTTTGCCGCGAAACCGGTACAAGGTTGTTCGACGCGGCCCGCAATGCCCTCCCGACGTTATATTTTCAACTTTTATACCTGATCTCGGACCATGTAAAAGCCGCTGGCTGCCATTCAAAAGGGTACTGTGCCAGTGTATGCCGTGGAAAATACCACATCATGACCTACGTTACAGGCTTGTGTCAACCTGATATTGTCTCACTGCAAGGTTCCAGAGGTTCTCATCTTATCTTCTGGCCTCCATTCGACGGAGGCAAATAAAGAAGGGGAAGAGCAAAGGAAGGAAGAAAGAAGGAAGGGAAGGGTAGGCATTACAGTTGACGGATAACCTGGGACGGTTTACTACCGGATGCGACTATCGATTCCGTTTGAGGCGAACACGCCATCGTCAAAACACCATGAGCCACCAAGAGAAACAATGGAAACGAAAAATCGTTGACTTAGTGGAAAATGAATAAGTGGGAAATAGAGAGGATGAGAGGGGGTTGGAAGCAAAGAGGTAGCTCAGCTCCCGTTCCGGACGAGCTCTCAGTCTGAAGTCGAACAAAAGCATGGTTCTCTCTCACAATCACATCACAAATACATCCCATGTTCTCTTGTCAGTGCTCATCAGTAAGAGGAAGGGTGCCACATAGAATTCAGTGGATTTCATAGAAAAAAGGGTTACAAAATTATCAAGGGTGAAGTAGCGGTTACTTAGCAACGGGGTTTACCGAATCCGCTGAATCTTGTTGAGGGGCGCAGTACCCTTGAGTACGAATACCACGTTAGCCTCTTGACTGAGGAAGACCGTGTAAATATACCATTTGAAGTGTCTTCCATCTCACAAACCGGAACAGCTTTAGCGTTCGGAATGGAAGGCGGAGGTCCCATGCCTAGATGCTGCAATACATGTTCCTTAAACTTGTCTTGCAGAGGCAGATTGAAGGATAGAGCATGGCAACACTCATTAAGGCACGGAGATCTCTACCCGTTTTGACCAGCTATCTCGAGCGTTGAAGCTGTTCGAATGTTGTGAGATAACCCCTAATAGTAATAGGCTGCCAAGAATAACCATGTCCGTAGAAGAGGCAAAGCAAAAGCTATGCAAAGCCAGAAATTTTATCACCATCCGTTGTTACCTGTGCTACTTTGTGTCTCTCGGTGGTTTATGCGACAAACTGAATTAGCAGCAGGTAGAGCTTAGTGAGAAGCTTCGAGGCTCTGCACAGTTGCGATGGGCAAAATTAGATTCGGTTCGAAATGAGCAAACCTGGAAGCTTGCGTTTTATTTTCTTTCATTTCAGTGTCGGAGCGAGCGAAACATTCAAGTATGCAGACATATGGGACAAGGTCCTCAGTCCACTGACGCTAAAAACTGAGTACAGAAAATTTTGGCTCTATAAGTTGTGAGCATGAGCTTATCTCTCTAGTAAGAGGTCCAGTCAGTTGCTCTTCTTCGCTGGGCCTGAATGGCATTGGAAGACAATCTCAGTAAGTAAAGTTTGCCAAACATTTGTTAATTGGCCGTGAAGTTATGTACCTTCCTACAAAGGTAGAGAGTGACCCAACAAATGGTTGCTATGAAAATGCGGAGGACCATTCTGTTAGTCCTCCTCTCACTTCATCAGCGAGGAACAAATAGAACGGGTCAACTGCTGTACCTAACTTTTTACTTCTAACAAAAGAGAACTGTTCCTCTGTTTAACCGCCTCACTACTGAAAGTGATTTATGGCTTCTTTATGAAACTTCTTATTAGCTTGCAAAGCTTATGACTCATGCTGATTTCAAGGCTACATTGCATGTTCCTTACAAGTCGCACCACAAAGTTTCTTTATGCATTTAGTAGAGGGTGAGTATCTCTTGGGTAGAGACATCGGAGCAATCCAGAGTTCTGCAAAAAGCAGCCACAAAATACGAAGCTGAAAATTCATCACGATCCTTACCGGTGTGGCGAATTTTCAGCACGATTACTACCATGAGTGGCCACATTTCGTCTCTGAGGGGGGCAGTTGATATAGGCTCAATCCGGCTGGGCGCCTTCTGCAGGCGTAGAACGAGCCCACCCGCGCCTGCTTTTTCTACAAATGATGGCCCACTCAGGTGGAAAAGAATCACTGGTAGAAAACGTTAGACGTGGGCTCATTCCATGTTCCCGACACGCTCCGTCGAATTGCGGCGATATCAAGTGAACTTCATCGAAACTAGGTAAAAGTTGTGATAGTCGAGAAAGTGTGTAGAAAATAGTATTCTGAGGCAACCTATGCACAATGTAGTAATGGAACTTATTGTGCACTTTAGCAACATAGAGGTTGCTGAATTGCCATGAATTCGCTGAAAACTGAACTATTAACTCCACTGCATGCAAATTTGTAAGTTCGGCGACAATAATAAATTATGTTCGAAGAAGTACGGCGAACGAACAACTGAGACTGCAGCTGAAGGGAAAAATTTCTGTCGAACAAAGAAGCCCAAAAGGGCACGGTACTCAAGTGAGGTGTCAAATACGATAAGAGGTGATACGCCTCAACAAGACTGAGAAAAAAGTAACCGTCCACTTCGAAAACAGTTGTAGTTTGATTGTACATAACCACGCTTGTAGCACTTTGCTTTCGAGGAAAAGAACATCCGCTCCACGCTCATCGCTTGGCGAGATTCCGACAGCGATAGCGGTAATATCGGCGTTTCCATCACTATTATTGACCTGATTTGAACAAAGCAAATACCTACCTCTTCACCTCACTTATTATAACGAACCCCCAAAAAACTCTTCATTTAGATAATAACATGCCACTGGTCAACCAACGCGTAGAAAAGTCGTGGGCATCATTTCAGAGATCCATTCGATCAATGGGAGAAACTGCTTCAAGGAAAAAAGGAAAGGCTGTGAGTATTCGGTGTCTGTCGACCAAAAGGATCTCATCCCCCATGCTTGGCAATTTCGCTTTTCAAAGGGCACCGACATGAGGGACTACGGATGGAAACGATGTTGGGAAGGGAGTCTTCGGAGGTAGGTGAGATGCTCTTTGGGGTGCTTTCCAACCCTCAACAAGCCCTTTCTCACGCGGTCTTCGATAAGGATGGAATAAAAATTTGCGACTCTGAACTCCGTTGAGATCCCTTTCACCCTTGCTCTCGCAATCGATAATGTCGCCTATCGCAAGGGCTCTGAACCCGCTGAATTCCATCTCGAGCGGACTCCGCACAGAACAGAATCCCTGGCTGCTTGGAAAACAGCACTGGACAGGGCGCGTAGTATGTTGGTGATCTCCAGTAAGGGAGGTCACCTATGGTCGCAGGGAGGAGGGAGGGGTCGTAATTTTTTTTGTAAGCATGTTTTCGGCTGATGAGTTTCTTGTTGAATTTTCCCTACGGCAATTTCTTAAGGAAAACTAGAGAGTTCTGAGCAAACTTGGAAAAGATTTGCAGAAAATGGTAGAACGCTGGGAAAACCTTACAGAGTTCAGGAGGATGGTAGGTAGGATTCCAGATGGGGAAGGGAGGAGGATCGTAACAGAGAATGAGAGCCTCGGAGGAAGCCTCATATACAAAATTTTTTCAAACAGGAAGACCTGCTCTGTTTCTGGAGCCCGCAGTTGACCGGGAGGCATCCAAATTACGGATGATATTATCACCTCATAATTATATCATTTGTAATTAAGGCCGGGGATAGATAGGTCAATTGTTGTGCGGCTCGCTGACAGGGTTTGGTCCCCGAAGACATCTTGAGATATGTTGCTCCATTATTCTATTTCTGAATACATCCTTTTCCACTCAGAAGTATCCTGAGGACTGAGGACCATTCAGAATTGAAAAAGATAGCATAATGGCTACTCGCTGGTAGCTAGCAGCCAGCGGGGGTTTTAGCTACCACAGCGAGTAGCCATGAGCTCGAATCGTCAGATTCTAGGAAAATTCCTGCCAATTTTAACTTTTTGGAGGTAGCACAGCCTCTAGAATCGCCTCCGGATCATCTTACACATTTGAGAGATTATAGCTTTATTTTATCGCGGAAAGTGCCTTCAAACGAACTGGAATGAACGCACAAGATAAAGAAATATGAGAGGAAGATCAATTTGAAGAGAGTCTGTTTCGTAGATTCTGAAACGAATAGTTCTCCTCAGACAAGGCACATGAACACGTCATTTTTGATATGATATGAGATAGAGGGACAACACAACTTTCAAACGTGTTCCATGTCATCCAAGGTTTGCTCCCAGGTTTCCTCAGCCGTTTGGTCCTGTGACAGTCCCGGATTCCATTGCGTTTATTCTTTCACTTCGTTAGGTGGCCACCTTTTCCACAACCACACACCAGTTACCATGTTCGAATGAGGAATGGACCACGTTCAGCGAAGGAATCAACGAGACGATACTTTCCAGCTCTCCTTTCCGAAATACATGGTAGAAGCGGTAGAATGTCACCTGTAAAACCAAACTGAGAGTATGTAGAGTATTAACGGCATCAGTCGTTAGAAATAACTGAGAAGCTCTTCAAAGTAGGTCACGAACTCGCACATCCTGGTGAAAAAAGCGATAGTAAACAAATGGATTTTGCAGTGTGCCGCTTTAGAAAGCCTTGGTAACCAGCAAGACACGCTGTACGCTTACTCTCTATGTCATTGCCATCAACTGAGGAGCTTTCTTTTAATCCTTATGAACCCCTTTTGGCCTTACGACAGTTCGACCCAACCACAATAATCTGTGAGGTAAAATATCTTAGAGTGGGTAGAGGTTCTTCCTCTAAGGGGTTCTACAGGTACCAGTCGATTTTGAAAGCTTCGAAGAGTGTTTCGTCGGCATTGACACAATGCTATCAAGTAAGGGGCTCCTACTTCTCGCAGTGTTGCCATTGTTTCTGTGAGAGCCTCATGAAGGATCTTCTGCGTGACTTCACTGCACGGTTGCCTCTTCGAACCGATATAAACAATGTGCCAACGACGTCGCTTTAACATTCAGTAAGTCATTTTTCAAACGACCACCAAGAGAGGTACATATCCAGACGTATAGTATACGTATGATGTATAAAGTTTTCGATTGCACTCAGTCGGGGACGGCGTCAAGCAGGGGTGGGATACCTCACCTCGCGACTGCCTCGCTCTCAGCTTATGTGAGACGATTCCGGACGAAAGTAAGTAGTGGTTGGAAAGCCCGCAGGTGGAACTGCTGATTGACGATCGCGGTGGTATCAACAGCGGTATAATAATCAGACTACTAAATGAGAGCTGCCATCGCTTCACTCTGTAATGAGCGATTGCTTTGCATTAGGAAGGACTTTCGGAGCTGCTGGCGGCGGTGGAGGAGCAGAGTAGACATTGGGCTTGGCAGAAGTGAATAATGGACGTATGGACTGGAACTGAAATAGTCTTATAACGAACGGTTTCACAGCTAGATTCACTTAGAAGTCAAACTTTTGAGGACCTGCCTTTGCTTTTCATTAGCTTTTTTGCTTCAATTTGTGGAGTTTTTTTTCAGGTGGTTCGATCTAAGGATTCGAATGTACTTTGAGCTCGGAGTGCTAATAAGTTACAGCCTTTCTATCTCAAAATACCTCTAAAGCGTTGCGAGCCGTCAACAGGGGCCATATTTCAGCAAAATGCCAAATATGCGCAGTCAAGGAGAATCTGAGCTCTACGGCACTAAGACACCATCTCAGCCTGCTATAACTTCTTCCGGGAGGCGGGCAAGAGAATCGTAAATTACCGCTTCCTCGCGCGCGGCAAATCGGCCGAACGTTTCCTCAGTTCGCACTATCCTTTCGAATAAGCATCGGGTTTTATGTAGACATGTTTCATGTCTATTTGTGGTCAACATTATCTATTCTCGACCAATACCATCTAAAATCTCGTCATAAGGCGACGGGGCGTTGCACGCGACGCCCACTGGTGCTGCGAATTACGATTCTCCTGCTACATACCCAGTACTTCCATCAGAGTCGGCAAACAATTCGAAAGCCGTCTCTTCTCCACTGGCACCGCGGCACTGGTATTGAAATGACGGAAACTTATCACTAGCCACAGTTCCTTCAAAGAATGCAGTTACTGTAATCTTTTTTCAATTCTAGCATGAACATAGGTTTGTATAGAGTGGAGCAGGAATTCTGAGAAAAGTGAATATTCAGTGGAGTCCATGGATTAAGAGGGTTGAGAATATGTATCAAAGAAAACTTTAGCTGCTGCTGAAGGCCTCCTAATATTAGGTTGTTCGAAAAGTCCTGCGACACTTTGATTGAATTGTTCTAGAAAAAGACCAAAAATCATTTTGGATGTTTTTATCCCTGATTAGTGGAGACTGTCCTGGGGTTTCTGCACATGGGTATATCATGACTTTGTGGAAGTTTTCAAAGCTTAAAAGTCCCTCAGAGATCGAGGTACTTTTCGACCTATCCCATATTATGAGTTCCTGTAGGGCCACTCCGCCGTAGTCGAGGAAGCTAACACTTACGTTGTCTTGAGGAAGGATATCGCTTGCCATGGCAGAGGGTAGCTTTTGCATCAGCGCTTCCAGGCTGGACTTATTTAACTCGTAGTTTCGTATATGGTTGGCTGTAGTAGAATGTATTATTTCGCACACGCAGCTAAAGATATACGCGCCCTTACTGCAAGGCTTCTTGAGCGTCAGCCCGACCGTAACCTCCAGTAAGCTGGCAACCTCTTCTAGGCTCCACCTAACGTTGATTGCCATGCTCCTCCGCAATCCCGAGTATCGGTAAAATTTTTTGTGAAGGATGCCTCATGAGTTGGACCCGTCTGACAAGTCATACCGAGTGACCGTGACTGAGTTTTTTTTTCCTTGTACACACTGGATAGAATATTGTGTGATATCATTGTGGCATTGGTAGCAGTGTTGGAGTCCGCCTTGCGTACTCATGCACCTGTTCATTCGCAGGGATCGTCTAAAACCAGAAAAGTAGATTTGCTTACGCCAAAATCGCGGTATCACTCAGAAGTTTCCTCTCTGCATCCAGAGAACAAGGATCTATTGATCCCACTTTATCACAACTGGACTGAATACCCTTCCCTCCAATCAATTATTGGCTGTCAGTTTGTATGCCTCTGGATTCCACTGGTTTAACTATAATCAACAGGGAGTAGTCCCACTAGAAGTATAGCACGCTTTGGATCTGGACTTTGTTTCGAAGCATGGAAAGAGAATTACATTCTTCAGCAAGTGATGCTGATCATTTTAGAACTGAGTTTGACTACTCAGTACTCATTGCCTCCAAAAGAGCCTTTTCTTATCTCAAAGCAAATTAGTAGATCATTAGTAGTATCAAATTAGTAATGTGCTAGATAGTGGGTGTGCGCATTTAGTTTGAGATGACCTTATAATTACTTTCTCGCACCTTTGCATGCTTGGCAGTGGGATAGCCCCGCTTAATTGGTTATAATTGGTTTTTGGCTGTAATTACTTTGGTTATAGTTTATAATTTGGTTTGGTTTTTGGTTATAATTACTAGAGGCACTCGCTAAATAGCCACTTTCAGGTATTTTGGTTGCATTGAGTATTCATACTTATGAAGATACTGTCACGCAGAGCTTAGCGAGCTGAGTCTAACATGCGATTTATCCTGGCTAATCTCAGTTTCTTTTTGGAGCGCAGGAGAGAACTACGGACTGCCTTGAAAGTCTAACAGGACAGAACTATGAAGCGTAATACGCACTCCATGATGTTCCAATGATTTCGCCGCCGCATTTTTAGAGTGTGAGAAATACTCCCTCAAAATTCGAAAATATCGTTGAGTCAAGTTCGTTAACGATGCTCTCAAATCTGGCTCGAAATGCCCACCAAATGGTTTGGAAATAAGCGGTCAACAAAAAAGCGCGAAACGTGGGATACACCTGGTCGTTTTCGCTCCCAAGGGGCAAAAAGTGGTAAGCTCGTCAGTTTCTAAAGAAAATCTGATGACCTGCTCGGTATGTTGAACATCGTTGAATCGATTTTGCATTAACCACACTTCCTCATTTTCACTTTGAGCTGCATTATGACAGTGCGACGCTATCCGAGGGGTTTTCCATAAATTAGGTGTGCAATTGTAGGAGAAATAATGGAAGCGTCAGAGCTCACGTAAGCGACTTGTATTGGTCAGGGATTCACTTGTTAATGGCTTTTAGTCCTGCCCACCACCGTCCACCCAAAGTTTAGCCGACTTGCGCAGGCTTCCCTAATGGGCCCCAAAGTCTCACCTAGGCTAACTTACGACTTGAACAGTTGCTAATGGAGCATACCCCTGAAACGAGTGGTCTGCGGTCATGATGTTTCCCAACGTTCGGACAAGCCAGCCCCGTTACGTTTGCGTAACCTGAGCGTCCAGTGCTTCGGGGATTGGCGCCGGCGTTTCAACAGGTCGAATTAGTTGCGGAAAAGCTTGTTCAGACGGACCGGCATAAAAAGTGGTGTTCCTAGCCATCGGTGCCGTCATTCGACAAGCATGAACCATCACTTCCTTATCGTTCAGTTGCTCTCGTTTTTTACTGCGTTCACGTACGCCAAAGTAGCCCAGGTAAATTAAGATTGCTATTGCTAGCGTTTGGCATTTATGCTGCTCTTTGATAATTCAAGTACTTTATACTCATACAGTTCTTTCTACAAACACTTATTCAAACATATGGATGGTTGACACTGATTTTCAAGATTAAATGAGATTTTCCAAAAAGATTTTGTTCATGAGGTTACATTTCTGTTGGTTTCGAAACGCAAAATTGGAATGGAAAATGTGGACATATTGAAGTGTGGGGTCCAGTCACTTCTACGGGCAGAAACACTTATTTTCAACTTTTCACTCGTAAGGGACTAAGATTGACCGGCATGGTGAAGTACTAACTTTTTAATTATTCTGCCGTACTCTTGACCCTGCCCATCTCAGAGGTGGGGATGACACGGCTATGTCCTCTATTTCAGTCTTAGGGCGGTCGCACTTGTGGTGGGTACTGCCGTTTTGGGACAGCTGTAATTATGTTAATCACTTGTAATTGCGTAATCACGCCCTTGTGCTGCACAAAACAGGGAGGCAGTCGTCCCAAATGGAGAAGTCTCATAAAAAGCGCATCATTTTACGCAACGCTCAAATGAAGTGCGCAGCCACGCCCTCCTCATCACCGGAATATGGAGCATGTGGCTCTACTGCTGAATGGTAGGTCGTCCGCGTCCTTTTCATAGCGGCGGGAGGTGTTGAGATACCAAGCGCTTTTATTACGTAATAATAAAAACTTTTACAGTTCTACATTGAACCTACTCAAAAGGTCATCCCAACCTATGTAACGCAGTTGGTGCAAGGACGTCTGCAACGAATCGAACAGGTTCGTTCTTCAGGAAATCTTTTGAGAGTTGATTTTTAAATATGCAACTTGTTAAGGGATTGAGGAGTACGGCTTCGGTCAGTCTGGTCTTTGATGGTGGCTACTATATTCTTGTCGACACACCATCATCGGCCGACATGAAAGCCAAAGAGACAATGCTACGATGTAACGTCATTCATTTTTTCATTATTAGCCATTCATTCAAGTGAATTAAATCATACGACTGAATGTCTCTACGTGGCATTTGTGTGGTTCTTGGAAGCAGAAGCGATCCTCTTTCCGCGTGTAAAGTTGGTATTTGCCCCAGAGTTTTTCCAGTGTCCAGTGTTTGTCAAAAAAATTCAGAAAATTACAGAACTTTGCCGTTTCATTCGTTGTATATACCCCCTAGAAAGCAGTCGTCGAAATTTTCTATAGGATACCCTATTTAGTGTTGAGGACTTGCAGAGTGAACTATCGCAGGGGACCCTAACCGTTTGATACACCACATACTGCTTTCTAGGGAGG
>MU912476.1:0-47790 GCA_036418165.1 Cooperia oncophora
CCCGCAACAGTGGATTTGCCAACGCCTAGCTTTCTGCAATCTCTCGAACTGTTTGGGGTCACCCTCCACAAATGCCTTCAAATCTTCGTCAGGTATTGCTTTAGGTCGACCGCTACGAGGTTCATCTTCAAGGCTGAAATCTCCAGAACGAAATTTGTCGAACCATTGTCACGGTGCTTTCTCCAACACTATTGGGCCCCCACACCTGGTTAATTTGTCGAGCTGTCTCGACTGCGGATTGACCCAATTTGTAGTTGAAGAAAAATCGTCCGAAGTTGCTCTTTTGACATGCTTCAAAAAGTCTTGGGAAAAGGGGGTTTATCAAGCAATGGTGAAACGGCAATTATACCATCAGATAGCGCAAAAAATTCTCTTCAGGATGTACTACTGAGACGCAAGGGAGAATGAGTTTTTAATCAGCAATGAATGTACAAAAAATAGTAACACAAAACGCTGAGAACTTTCCGGACAACCTAATATCATATTATTCGGGTGCCGTTGGCAAGGAGGAGTGGGAGCATTTTGCACTTCCGCTGCTTCAGTAGTTATGGTTTACAAGTCGTGGAAGGTTAACAGGTGGTCTCTACATACACATTTTCTGGTATCATTTCGTGGCTTCACAAGGGTTCCCAGGTCTCCACTTGCTGGCTCATACTTACTGAAGCGGGCAAGCGGCCGCAAGTGATGGACAATGGCCTTGGCGCAACGTCAAACTCAGCTCCCACTGAAACGCCCCCGGTCTTCTGCTGTGAAAACGGCTTTACATGAATGCCCGTTAGCGGACTTAGGTCTTTTATAAATGCAAGGTAAACAACATTTATAATCTCGAGAATTTCGGTAATTCCAACTCTCCAAATAGTTGCAGAACAGGGTGTAATAAATGCATTCTTATAGACAAACGTGATCATATTATTTCGAACACTACAAAATTAAAATAAACACATATACAGATGACAACGCCAACTGCTGCAGTAAAAATGTAATCTATTGCCTCAATTGCTTAGAATGCGGTTATCAATATGTAGGCTTAACCACAAGAGAACTCAAGACAAGAATGGGAGAACATTTATACCACATACAGAAAAACGACTCAAGCAAATACGTATATAGACATTTTACTGAAAAATGTACCAAAAAACTCATTTCTTTCACCATACTCGATAACCTCAAGGAAAATGAAGACAAGGTCGTTCTAGAAAGTAAAGAAGCCTTTTGGATTAAGCTGTTAGTCACAGCATTCCCATTTGGAAATAATAGGTACATCATAGTAAATATGCTTTTATGGCATACTTATTTCTTCAGTCTATATATTTAGTTTAAATATATTTCCCCTACCTCCTTCTTTCTCTTTTAACTACATTATGCCGAGTGATTAATACATCCGCAGCATTATTTCGCACTCAAAATACTCAAGAGAAGAGAAAGAAGAGGTAGGAGAAATAGAAAAAAGAAAGATAAGGATGTGAATGCAAAAATCGGAAAATTGATAGAGACATTACAGACTTCGTCTGAGCCGAAAATCATTAAAAAAGAACTGTATAATGGCTAAGTCAAGAAGCTATCACACAAATAAATTCAATTTATGTTTCTCGAAGCACAATTTCTACCGCAGCAATCCTGATGAAAGCGAAAGCTTTTAATTCATTATGTTTCTCGAACACATTTCTAGCAAACATCCCTGATGAAAAGAAGCTTTTACTGTTATGCCTGTTATGCAACTTTCACTTCAAATCACCTACAAAAGGCAACCCCATTAGCAAAGAATACTGCAACTTATCAACAAATTATATACACAGCATTTTAAATTATATTAACATAAA
Organism: Cooperia oncophora; assembly: GCA_036418165.1. Classification (NCBI taxonomy): domain Eukaryota; kingdom Metazoa; phylum Nematoda; class Chromadorea; order Rhabditida; family Trichostrongylidae; genus Cooperia; species Cooperia oncophora. The sequence goes on from MU912476.1 coordinate 1,821, forward strand.
TAAAATCGTTAATGCTAGAGTGATTACAGAAATTATTCAAAACAATTCTACAATAAAATACATCCCTTTTAGAGTAGTATATAAATATGATAAACCATTGTCACAATTATTGTTCAATTACAATCAAACTTTGAAAAATATCACAGTCAGCGATGTGAACAGAATACTCAACTCAACATGTATATGTGAAAAGGATAACTATCGCAAATTTATAGACAAGTACCATAGACACATAATAACAGGGAATACTGAAGTCATTCATAATAATGACGTAAAAAAGCTTCTAGACAAAGGATGTAAATACAGAGTCCCTACACAGGTAACCAAAAGAACAGTATTAAATTGGATTGAAGAAACCACCAGTAATTATGTAAATGTCATAAAAAACAGATACAAACTCAGAAATTCTATATTAGGAGAAATATACAATAATATTAAATCTAAAATACATAAGACACTTAAACCGAAACTATTCTCATATTGGTTGAGCAACGGAAATGTCTCGTATGAACATCTTATTAAAGATATAAGAAAACTACAAGAGGTTTTCATATTTTGCCCACTGGATAAAGCAAGCAATAACTATGGTATCATTTGCAAGAAACTATATATTTGTAGCATCATGAATGAAATGGGAATTAAACACTACAACAACTCACAATTAATTGTTGAGAATTCTAACAATACATACGTCTATATAGACAACACGAATACAGATAATATAATTGAATAAACATAGAATATTCAATACCAACAACAACATCAAAACATGCCGCATATGAATGTACCTATAATTTACGCAATACCTAAATTACATAAATCCCCAGTGAAATTTCGATTTATAACGGGAGCTAGAACAAGTAGTCTCAAACCTTTATCCATGGAACTCACAAAAATACTCACTTTTACAAAATGTCATTTCTTCAACTATAACAATACTATAAAATGCAGAAATACTCAATACATAGGATACTGGGCGATCAATAACATAAACATTAGTGAACAACTCCAGAATTTACGTATGGACAATATGAAGCTCTTTTCAGCAGACTTTACCAACATGTTCACTAATCTTCCACATTCACACATATGTACAACATCAAAGAAATACTTAAAATTTGTTACAAAAATAGTAACAAATATTACATTGCTACCAATGACAGAAGAACTTTCTACACCAATAACACGTCCTACAAAAACTATAACTATTACGCTATCACAGATATAATATACCTACTAGACTATCTATTGAAAAATAGTTATTGCCAGTTCTCAGAATATCTTTTTATACAAAAGACAGGTGTACCTCAAGGTAGTAATGTCAGTCCTCTTCTAGCTGACCTTACATTATCTTACTTTGAATACATCTACTCCATTAACCATTACAACAACAAGCAGATACAGATGAAACCTTTTAGATACATGGATGACATTCTTATAATACACAATAGGAGCACACAAAATATTCTAGATGAACTCAATGATGTATATAAAAACGTTTTACAACTTGAAGTTACACATAAAAACGAGTACAAATGCAATTATCTGGATCTAGAGATTGATATTGTAACAAACAAGATATACACAAAAATGTATAATAAAACAGATACTTTTAGTTTTTCGATTAAACGCTTCCCTAATTTCACAACAAATGTCTCTAATCGCATTAAAATTAATACAATTTACTCAGAAATTCTGAGAATAGCTCGGACATGTTCAAGAGTACAAGACTTTATAGATAGATTAGAGTATACTAACGAAAAGTTAAAAGAATCAGGTTATGATACTAACACCTTTATTGCTTAGCCTTGTCAAATGTCTAACTAAAAACGATTTCATAAAATATAAATACAAACTGCAAACCAACGATATCTCCAAGAACGAATAACTTCGTATTCAAATAATTTCAACGGGCGGGTGAAAGCAGGACTGTTGGGTTAGTTGGATAAGCCCTTAGACTGCCTATTAATTGAAAAGCATATGGTCGTTAATTTTTACTTATTAAACATCATAAATATGTTACGGAGGAGCCGGTGGGCAAAATTTTGGAAAAAAATTTAAAAAGTTAATTAACAATAGGAAGTTTCTTTCTGTTATGGTTACACATATGTATATTTTTGCGTATTGTGTGTAAATATTATTATGTGACAGAAAGAAGCTACATATGTAACATGAAATTTGTAACATGAAATTTGAACAAGTAAGTTCGTACAAAAGAACAGCTAAATTAACTCAAAAAAAACATTTACTAACCTTTACTAAATTCATATAATAGTAAATTATCACAATAAACACCTTGTTCCTCCTTTTCCCTTACTGATGAGCACAGAAGGAGGATATTACAAACTGCTTGGTTTCCGTCTAAGGGCACGTGCGAAACGGAAACTAAGCTACTTCTTTGAGCACCCCTCTAAACTATTAGGTTGGCTAATAAGTAATGGCGTTTTTTCAATTGAAAAATTTGTTCGAAAAGTGAAACGTTTTGCAAGCAAGTTATATATCATCTGATAGGAAACTTCTCGTAGTATAAGAATATCAAAAAAGCTTTGGTTGAGGATATAGTTTTTGTGAATTTTTTAGTCGTTGAAGTTGGAAGTGAAGTCGGCGAAAATTAGCATCTTCGACAACTGCCTCTATTTAGAAATTTCATGCTAATAGTTGAATTAATTGAATTTGAATTTGATATTCTAATACTACGAGAAGTTTGCTATTAAACGATATTAAGCTTGCTTGCAAAACTTTTCACTTTTGAAACAAATTTTTCAATTGAAAAAAACGGCCATTACTTATTAGCCAGCCCACTAGCAGTTATTAGCCAGCCCACTAGCAGTGGGCTGGCTAATAAGTAATGGCCGTTTTTTTCAATCGAAAAATTTGTTCCAAAAGTAAAACGTTTTGCAAGCAAGCTTAATATCGTTTAATAGCAAACTTCTCGTAGTATTAGAATATCAATCAAATTCAATTAATTCAACTATTAGCATGAAATTTCAGGTGGAACAGACGTGAAATATTGGCAAGGTGAAGGTTGCCAACTTTGAAATTCTTGAAATTAGTTCCAAAGCGTCCTATTGAGATTCCCTTGCTGAGACTTCTACCTCAACCTTTTCCGAATGTATGGAGCAGCTTAAGCGATTTTAGCACTTCGAGTAGACGTAAATAGAGGCAGTTGTCGAAGATGCTAATTTTCGCCGACTTCACTTCCAACTTCAACGACTAAAAAATTCACAAAACTATATCCTCAACCAAAGCTTTTTTGATATTCTTATACTACGAGAAGTTTCCTATCAGATGATATATAACTTGCTTGCAAAACGTTTCACTTTTCGAACAAATTTTTCAATTGAAAAAAACGGCCATTACTTATTAGCCAACCTAATACTTACCAGGGAGGTCGTTCAGGATATGGCGCGCTTTTTGAAAACGGTTTTTTGCATTGTGTAGGGGCACGTTCATGGACTACCAAACTGACGTTCATTTTTCCTAAATGGCTCTTTGAATACCAAAAAAGGAGTGAAGAAGAAATGTAAGGAAACGGGCTGGTTTTGAGCTTCTATGGGCTCCAAATCACTTCCAACTTTGACCAGTGGCTGAGTAGTGGGTCCTTATAAAGGCACTATAGGTATCGAGGAGGAAAGTAGTCGCGAATGGGGTCTTATTTGCGGCACGTGATTGACAGCGAACGCCTCTGGGCGGCTTGTCGGGATGGTTTCTTCAATGATGGGAGCGGTGTTCAGCTACAACGATCGGATGGCCTAGTGGATAGCGTGGAGGATTCTCAATCGGAACGTTAGGGTGGGTGTTGATGGTTCGACTCCCCTCGGCGTGCCAATTTTTGCATTTTTTTAGTTTTGCTACCCTCGCCTCCATAAATGTCTCTGCATGAGGATAACATGGATATTTGCCATTTATGGGCAAATTCTTACCTGTAGGATCCGCGACTCGGTATTATAACACTATTACAGTTTTCTCCTACAATTAGGCAAGGCTGCTGCCGAAAACTGATTTTTACGTGTAAGTAAGTGATGAGATTATCAATTTGGTACTTAATTTTAGCTGTGGTGCCATTTGACTCCGATTTGCATCCACATCACTCTCCTACGGAATTCACTATGGAAATCCATACAAGGGACGTTTCGCGCTATCCTGCCGTCAGATTGTGTCAGCGCCAGAAATGAGTGTCAGAATCGTGTTCAGGACCATCAATAACCCCTATAGACGAAGAATCGCTCAAAAAATTTTTCCGACCGTCTTTGGTTAAGGCGGCCCATTTGGTCGACGATTATGACCGAAGTCCCACACCTTGCCAAGGGCGGTGACGTAAAGATGACGTAGCGCGCCGCCGAGCAGCCGCATCGCGAATTCGTTGCACCAAAGGTCCTTCCACGCAGTTATAAGTCTGGATGCATGTGGAATACGTGAACAACCATCGTGGACCTTTGTCGACCCCTAGCGGGTGCTCACCGACGAAGGTGTCATTCTCCTCCAGCCGCAGAACAGAGTCGTTTAAGTTTCCAAAATTCCAAATGCACCTGGAGGGATGTCTGGATTTTTCTTTTCCCAGTGGTGCATCTTGTTGTCAGTTTTATGTTTACTAATCAGTAAATGGGAAGGTTTAAATAGCAGGCAAAGTAGGATTTCAGTGGAGAGGCTCGGTGTACACAATCCAATACACACACCCAAAAAGGTCGAAAAAATTTTTTGAGCGATTCTTCGTCTATAGGGGTTATTGATGGTCCTGAACACGATTCTGACACTTATTTCTGGCGCTGACGCAATCTGACGGCAGGATAGCGCGAAACGTCCCTTGTATGGATTTCCATAGTGAATTCCGTAGGAGAGTGATGTGGATGCAAATCGGAGTCAAATGGCACCACAGCTAAAATTAAGTACCAAATTGATAATCTCATCACTTACTTACACGTAAAAATCAGTTTTCGGCAGCAGCCTTGCCTAATTGTAGGAGAAAACTGTAATAGTGTTATAATACCGAGTCGCGGATCCTACAGGTAAGAATTTGCCCATAAATGGCAAATATCCATGTTATCCTCATGCAGAGACATTTATGGAGGCGAGGGTAGCGAAACTAAAAAAATGCAAAAATTGGCACGCCGAGGGGAGTCGAACCATCAACACCACCCTAACGTTCCGATTGAGAATCCTCCACGCTATCCACTAGGCCATCCGATCGTTGTAGCTGAACACCGCTCCCATCATTGAAGAAACCATCCCGACAAGCCGCCCAGAGGCGTTCGCTGTCAATCACGTGCCGCAAATAAGACCCCATTCGCGACTACTTTCCTCCTCGATACCTATAGTGCCTTTATAAGGACCCACTACTCAGCCACTGGTCAAAGTTGGAAGTGATTTGGAGCCCATAGAAGCTCAAAACCAGCCCGTTTCCATACATTTCTTCTTCACTCCTTTTTTGGTATTCAAAGAGCCATTTAGGAAAAATGAACGTCAGTTTGGTAGTCCATGAACGTGCCCCTACACAATGCAAAAAACCGTTTTCAAAAAGCGCGCCATATCCTGAACGACCTCCCTGGTTAGATAACAAAAGTGTAGTAAGAAATCTAACAATCAAAATACTATGTAAAATTTTACTCAAATTTTACTAAAATCTCATTATTTATTAAGTAACTTCATTGTTAAGTGGGCGGAGTCAGATCTGATAGGTATCAATCTTTTTCAGTTGAAGTGTGTGTGCAAAGGGCAAAAACGAAAAAAAGTCGAGGGAGCAGATTTCATGAAGCATCTCGGAAAACCCTGTCTGCTGAGAAATGGGCGGGGATAATGGGGCGGAGCTTGCAACAGTACCTAGTGTGGTCTAGTTATCAACCACCTAATTGTAAGGGTGTCCGATTTGATTTGAAAAGTGTCCGATTTGGTTTGAAAAGTGTCCGATTTGGTTTGAAAAGTGTCCGATTTGGTTTGAAAAGTGTCCGATTTGGTTTGAAAAGTGTCCGATTTGGTTTGAAAAGTGTCCGATTTGGTTTGAAAAGTGTCCGATTTAAAGTGAAAATGGTATAAAACTGATCAATCATAACCATTTCAGATACCCTTCTTATTCGGTGTGTCCCGTGCCCATTTTTGAGGAACTGCTCTAAACTCTACTTGTCTCTACTTGTCTCGTGAACCTTTGCTTCATTTTTTCTGGTAGATGTATCAAACATCAAGTGAGATCTTTCTTCAATGGTGTAATGATACGGGTCGTCTTTTTTCTGCGGCTGAGGTTCTGGAGGCGATTGGGAGCTGCTGGATGTCACGTGAGTGTTAGTATCCCGATGTTTTTTTTTGCTTTCGCCTAGAATGGAGGGGTTGTTCCAGTGCGGGAACCTGATTGGAATTATCTTCTACATGTCGTCGCTCCATTGCCGCACTTCATGAAGGATATGCTTGCTGATGTTCCAATGAAAATGCTGTCATGATCGGCAAAGGCGGGGGTTCTGTGGAATACGGGAGCAGAGGCACCCTGTGCAAAAACGAGTGAAAGAGATCTAAAACGTCTAGAGTAACGCTTTATTAAGAGCTCTAGCCAGGAAATGTTCAAGTCTGCCCCTGAGATAAATCATCGCTGGTCAAAGATCAATGTGGAAGAATCTCGGGATTGCACTGTAAATATGAAAACACATTAATTCCAGCAGTAACAAACTTCCACGAAACAACTCCGAAACAGGCACCACTTGCGAGAAAATCTTACACTCTCTAAGAAAAGGATTTATTTTCGTTGCCAATAAGAACGACATCTTCAGAAGGAACTCTGAAGAAGGGAAAGAAGCTCCATGCAGCTGCCTGCTGTGCGTGGAAACAGCTGATCCGCTGGCGATCAGTTGCTGGTCGGCGCGACCATCTGTGGGTGTGTCGTTGTTTAAAGGTACGTGTTGATATGGCATGTTGTGGCTTTGAGGCAAAGGCTACGATAAATTTTCTATACATGTTGGATGAAAACGGCGATTTCCGCGCTCCTGGGAAAGATCTAAATGCTATTTTCTCATAGAAAAGCGATCTCTTAGCATACTAACAAGGTTTAGCATACCAATCCGTACTCCCTTAAAGAGCGATACACCCACAAATGGCCCCAGTGATCAGCAATTGATCACTATCAGATCAGCTGTTGCAGACTGACGCTTTTTTCCCTTCCTGAGGATCCGTTCTGAAGAGGTCAGTACTCATAGGTAGCGAACATATCTTTCTTCAGCAAAACATGTGTCTTGCAAGGCCCGCTTCAGAGTTTTGGACGTTTTTTTTGAATTTGTTTTGAATTTTCTCCTTGAATCCCGCTGCAGCCGCTCTGTGATAATGTCATTAGTATGACCATGCTTCTGTAAGAGATCCCTGTTGATACTGTCGTGAAACCTGGTAGTGCGTGGAATGATACGTTTTCATATTCTATACCCAATCTCCGTGGTTTTTTTTTCACATCGGTCTGTGACCACCAATGACTTATTTCAGACGTAGACTCGTACACTTTGATTAAAGTGTTTGATAAGGGCAATATTCGGGCGTTTCGAACCGTTTCGCTCCTGTTTTTGCCTTGCTGTGGTACTACGAATGCTTTTTCTCTCGTTTCCTGCAGGGAACCGAATGCACATGCTCAGCGAGAGTTGCCGCCTGATAATACTTTTTTGCGGAGAGGCTTCAGAATGATTACCGAACATAGCTCGACACATCATGTGTATCGATCAAGAACCCAAAACCTCTGGTCTCTGGGAAAATAATGGCAAAATGTGCAATCCACGTTAGTAATTTGGCCCTACTTGGGCATACAACTTTAAAATTCAAAATCGCTGTACCTTCCGACTCCCTGAGTGATACTATTCATTAGTCATTAGCGAGATCGACACGATGATTATCCGATGCACGTTAACCAGTTGTGTGATAGGAAGTCTTTACGTATGGATAGAATGGTGATATCACGTTGCATGGCATGGTGTGTTCAACTCAGTTGACGTTGCGGTGTCGGGCAGAGTGAGGTCGACAACAACAATGAAAAGTGCAGAGTGCCCGCATCCCTCCCATGTTGCAGATGATGCCAAGGTTTGTGCTGTACAAACGTGGGCTCTGTCCATCTATTCATTGTTCTTTGTTATTACAGGATGACGATCACGAAGACAGCGTTGATGAGCTGAGGTTGCCACCGGACTTTGTGGTTCGTTTGTATGTCATTACTATATAAGGATTTCTTTGCATTAATGGTCGACATTCCTTGTTACACTTGGAACCTTGCGGATTCTCAGCAACGGTAGCTACTGTTGTTTACAAGAGGGCTGGGTCTAAGTCTAGGTGTAGGCTAGGGCTTCAGAAGAGAAGTGAGAAGGATGGACCACTCATCTTCTATTCTTGCGCAAGTATGGAGAGCGAGGTGAGTTCACCAAGAGCGTAACGTGAAGCGAAAACTGATATGTTCGGATTCAAATAATTTCAAATTCTTGTGAGTCTCAGTGATAGACTATAGTGAAAGTTTGCACACTTGTGTGAAACAAAAATGAATGATTGAGCAGCGAAAAGAACACTTGCTTGTGTGGCTGCTGCACAATGTCGCGTGCACTCTGACCCGTGCGGTCTACGACCCACCTATTCAAACGTTTCCTCATTAATAGTCAGCTAGCCAACTCAAACTGCTATCTAAGAACGTTCACCATTCCTTGGCGATGTAAATAACATGGCGGTCGATCAGTTCAGTTCCAACAACCTTAACACATCACTACGTTCTGATACAACATTTGCTACATTGATTGCTATTTATATTCTGGAGATGCACAAGAGGTGACTGGATAGATCATGCACGTGGCGACAACCCTTCATATCGGAGCTCTGGGACAATCGTAATCACACTTCTTAACTATTAGTAGGCGCGAAGCAGAGATACCGAGTGGTTAAGAGTGAGGACCTATGTCTGCACTCTGAGCCACGGGTCGATCCCTGCCAAGGCTCCACACACTATGCATTGCGAAAATTGAAAATTGGGTACCGATACCAGCGTCAGGCCCAGTGGCCGGCCTACTGTTGGAGAAACCCGCACAACAATCATGACAAGTCGCAAAAGTATCAGTGTTAATGCTAGGACGTCACCCGGAAGTGGCGCGCAGAACCCTCGCCCGAGTTCTGTGGTCAGTATGCGAGGGCTACCGAGGGGTGAACGACCTCGGCCAAAGAAGCTAGTTCGAATTGGGACCCTGAACGTGGGATCGATGTCAAGGAAGTCTCGAGAGGTTCATGAGATGCAGGAATATCAAAATTCTATGCCCACAGAAACGCTGTGAAGGAGAGAAGGCCCACGAGATTGGGGGTTGGGGAAACAACCGAACTCTTCTACAGTGGGAAACGTCTAACGGAATGGTGTGACCACGGCAGATTCCCTCAAGCTGCGTCCCCTCTGCAAATAGGATCAGTGGTAGAATGGAGTGAGAATAGACACGAAGGAGAATACTGCACAGTACTGACCGTATACGCACTACACTGTGAATACTACTTTTTGAAAAAAGGATGAGTTCTCCCTGGCTCCTGGACGAGGCCATAAGATCGGTTCCGGAAGATGACTACCTCACCATAGCTGGGGATCTGAATGGCCATGTGGGAAATGACAGAAGGGGTCTAGAAAGGGTGCGTGGGGGCCGAGGAGAAGAGCAAGGACTGCTGGCGGAATTCAAATCCTTGAACTAGCATAACTCACGACTAAGCAATCTGTTGTACCTTCTTCGCAAGAAGAACGACCCAGAAGTAAACCTACATCAGTGGAGGGAGACAAACAGAACTGACCATGTACTAGTGAGAACACAGCCCCTTAGAACCGTGGAAGATAGGATACCAAGGTACTGCCTGGGGAAGACTTGGGCCTTTAGCACAGGCCTCTTCTGGAGGGAATCGCCACAGACCTCTCTAAGAAAGGATGGTAAGTGCCGATCGGGGAATTCGGTGGTCGAAACTGCACACAAACATGGAAAAGGATAGCCTTAATAGAAGAGTACTGGAGACTGGTCTTCCAAACCCACACGGGCCAGTCCAGGAGACGTGGACCAACGCAGTGAGGTCATACAATGTGCAAGGCAGGTCTTGGAAGAGACAATGGGTATTCATTCACATTGAAGGGCAAGGTGTAACGTACAGTAGTTAGACCTGCGATGCTCTATGGCAGCAAATGCTGGCCCATATGCAAGAACCATGAAAGGCAGCTCCACTCAGCTGAAATGAGGATGCTGAGATGGGCCTGCGGCTGGACACGACTCGACAGAGTCAGAAACGAGGACGTCAGGGCAGTCACACAGACGGCCGCAGTTGAAGGCAAGAGAGTTGATTGCGGGCACGTACATGGGCACGTACTGAGGAGGCCCAAAGGTCACCCAGTGCGGAAGGTCGGTAAGTAAAGGCTAAGCGACCACGAGGAGCGACAAAGAAAAGATGAAGGAGGCCATTAGAAGAACGTCAGATGAACCTAAAATGACTGGCTCGGAGAAGATGCAGTGGACGCCACGAACAAGAAAATCCATGTGTGGGCGCTGCATTTGAAAGGGCTAGAAAGGGTGGCTCGAGGGATATCACGATTCAAAACAACTCATCTTGATCATTGTTGGAGAGAGGCACGATCAGCGTTGTGTCAAAATGGAAATATCTCACCAAAAGCACAGCCAACGCCACGTTTAGTTGAAGTACGCAGCGCCTACCACATCTCGATGTTTCGAGAGTATATCTTTGTCTAGCACAGGACAATATGACAGCTATCTCAAAATATCACAGAATAGAAATATCTCACGAAAAAGGCGCAAACGTTTTCACTGCTACTCCAATATCGGTGAAAAGGTTGATGAAAAGTCAAAAAACTCAGGCGATCGTTTAATTCGGCAAAATCCTGCCGAGAAACCGTGTAGTGATAACTACCAAAATGAGCTGGCAGAATTTAACCATTTTGCACGAGAATTACCATGTGAACTCGTTTTATTCCCTTTTCAGTGTGAGCACTATTCAGTTGTCGAAATGTGCTGTACCACTAGCCTAAACTGGAGCGAGGATGAGGGAATACTTCTGGGGAATGGTGATATAAATGGTTGGAGCTCATCAGCTGTTTGTTAAGGAAGCGACTGTTTCCAGTGATGGGTGGCTGGCTCAGCACGAGGACATACCTCCCGGGTTTTCTGCATGCTTCTACCATGAGGGAAACCTGTTGTTGACTAGAGAGCGGCGACGGGCACTCCTGCAACTGCCACAACTGTTAGTGACCGACTCCATTTGTCATCACGTGACGCACGCAGTACTGCGCACCAGTCAAAGTAGTATATCAAAACTTTTTTGTCACCCAAACCACATGTGATCCCACCGCCACCCCTTCCCTGGACACAGATGAGTGAAATGCAGGAAGTCGGAGAATAAGAGCTAAGAATGAGGATGGGATGACGTAGTGAAAGCTCGAAAGAGAAAAGTGGATGGTTCATAATTCAGTTATTCTCTCAGTCCGCGATTCAGCCAAGCTAGTCGGAGAGTTCTTCAGGAACTTATACTTTCATTGTCGTAATCTTGAATCGTTATATTGGACTACGATATGGCGCAGTAGGTAAGCCTTTTGTATTTGCAGCTGAAATCATCGAAGGTGCGTAAAAAAGGTCTTGTGGATGAGAAACTAGAACGAATGCTGGCCGTAAGTGTTACCAAATGAGCTGGAAGTTGTCACTAGACTGCTCCTAGCACCGGAAAGTCATTTTAGGATATGGAAAAGGAAGAGTGGTATCACGGGTGTCTCCCCCTGGAAGATATAGTCGGCTTGTTGCAGAAAAACGGAGATTTTTTAATACGCGGACTCGAGCCGGACGGAGAAAGAATGGCAACGGTACGGTGTTCCAACGTAAATATTAGGCATTTTAGTGAGGAAGTAATCAATTATAGTACCTTCTCAATTAGGCATGTGTGACCGTAAAATGGGAGGACAAAGTTCGTGATAATCCGGTCCACTACTCGAAGCTTGGAAAGGACCAAACATTCACTATAGACGGGCGAAATAAGAAAAGTGATATCATGAGTCTAGTCAAGTGAGCGTTTTTGGAAGCTTATGAGTCTGATATGATTTCGAAGTCTTCTTGTTTTCTTATACAACTATACGAAGAACAAGTTACACATGCCCACTATTCAGATTCCACTACTCGTCTAAAACACCAGTGAACGAAGGTGCACAACTACAACAACCAATTTCGAAACAACCTTGGGAGCTGACCAGCGACAAAATCACTCTGAGCTCAAAAATTGGGGCTGGAACATTTGGAGAAGTATGGCAGGGTTTGATGGTTGATGAACCTAACAAACCTCCAAAAACAGTTGCCATAAAAAAGGTAAGCTTTTCGGAACGGACTTTCCTCATAATGAGTGCTTTCTGTTTATGAGATTAGCGAATAACTATTTAACTATTAACTGCCAGGAAATCTCAAGAAAATCTGAAACTCTTATATTCACGGGGTACCCAGTAGTTCGAGAAGTAATTTGGCATTCACTTCTGGCATTCACATGTTACGAGTAAGCTACTAAATGGCATATCATTCGTTCGTTAAAGGCATGTTCCGCGATAAACTAAGGCTAGGGGTATGTGACAAGAGGATCGTAATTTGCCGCGCTGCTGGGCGTCGCGTGCGACGTCCCGCCCGCAAAGGACGATGGTTTCAGGCAGTAGATGGCGACAACATGCAATTAAGGACCGAAAACAGTAATGAGTGTCTACGATGACGGGGTCTACATGAAGTCCGGTGCTTCATTCGACAGGTTAAAACGAGTTATGAAAACGCCGCGCCCATCGCCGCGCGTGGCGGTGCGGCGAATTACGATCCTCTTTACCGTCTCCCTAAGGCTAGAACCTCATAAACGTGCATGATGATCAAGCAGGCAACAGTAGAGGATATGCTGCTTTTAAAAGTTGAAAAACAGCAAGCAGAACGCACGACGCTCATGTTTTAGGCCCATTGGCGCCCGATAGGCCCATGCCGGCCTCCGGTGACCGTGTCGTTGTGACTTGCCATTGCGCTCTCTCGCCCGTCATTTTCTGGCCTCTCTCGTCTCTTATCAGTGTCTCGCCGCCTTTTGCCAATCCACAATTGATCTTGACCACCTTACGCTCGTCCGGTGATCATGATCAATTGAATAAAGAGGGTCTTATTGCGGGCGCTTTTTCGTGGTTCCTTCTCTTCAATAAGTCAACAATCACAGGGCAATTCTATTTTTGAACTGTATTACCTATGAAGTGTGGTCGCGGGAATTGCCTTTAAATGACGTGGCGCTTCTCACAAGGGAACCCCAACAGGTCGATCCGGCCATTCGTAATGAGATGTATATGTATGGACGTGTCTTGAGCCGCTGAATCCAAATCTGTTCCTCCAAATTTGCGGAACGATTCTCTGAAGGGAGTTACGGACCATTTAATCTTGGCTCAGTTTGCACAACTTGAGAAGGATAACTGCATGCGGCAAGCGGCCGATGGCCTAGTGGATATGCGCACTGCTTCAGAAACACGAGGTCGCATGTTGGAATCCTTGACTCTGAAAATTTTTTGCTTTTGTTTAAAACACTTGATATGAGCCACCAAAAAACTTCTGTTCAGCCGTTTCGCCTAGTTTTTCGATTATTTGCCAACGGAAGGCGGGCGATTCTCTTTTTGTGACTTCTTTTGAAAACTTTTATCATAAGGCTAACCGTTTCCAGAGATTGCATCAATGAATGAGGATCTTAAGGTTTAGGAGCACATATGGTATTCTTCCACAAGAAACAATACAACTTCTCACAATGAGCACAGCGAATGAAAAAGTACTCTGCACACACGGTACAGTTACAATTCTCCACCACTCCAGTGTGTACTTAAATTTTGTTTTTGTTTCCAACAGTATTCTGTCTTCGTGATCTGCGCCGGATAGATATGGTCAGCCCTCATGATTGTGATCTATCGACACGTGGCATTCCGCATAAAGCAATCGCGGTTGATTTCTTGTTCTATCGACATGTTTTGCCCAAAGCTGGTACTGGCGTATCTGTTGAGGGACTTCGGTTCCTGTGAAACATCACATCCTGGTGAGTTGCACATCCTGGTGAGTTCGAAACACCTCTTCAGTACTGCTTCCCCTCTGGAGTGGTGGAGAATTGTAACTGTACCGTGTGTGCAGAGTACTTTTTCATTCGCTGTGCTCATTGTGAGAAGTTGTATTGTTTCTTCATTTCGTGGAAGAATACCATATGTGCTCCTAAACCTTAAGATCCTCATTCATTGATGCAATCTCTGGAAACGGTTAGCCTTGATAAAAGTTTTCAAAAGAAGTCACAAAAAGAGAATCGCCCGCCTTCCGTTGGCAAATAATCGAAAAACTAGGCGAAACGGCTGAACAGAAGTTTTTTGGTGGCTCATATCAAGTGTTTTAAACAAAAGCAAAAATTTTCAGAGTCAAGGATTCCAACATGCGACCTCGTGTTTCTGAAGCAGTGCGCATATCCACTAGGCCATCGGCCGCTTGCCGCATGCAGTTATCCTTCTCAAGTTGTGCAAACTGAGCCAAGATTAAAGGGTCCGTAACTCCCTTCAGAGAATCGTTCCGCAAATTTGGAGAACAGATTTGGATTCAGCGGCTCAAGACACGTCCATACATATACATCTCATTACGAACGGCCGGATCGACCTGTTGGGGTTCCCTTGTCAGTTTTTTATCATTTGCACCGTCTTCCAGCCTCAGCTTACTTCGACCATTTCCATATGCCATGGCCCTCGAGTAAATCAGAAAGTTTCAAGATCACTACGAGGCGTCAGGAACCACGTGACTTCTGTCCGGAGCAACGATGCTGTACAGAGTAACGATAAAGGAAGGATCCAGAGAGACAAGAACAGTTGTAGCGGTTCAAGCAACAGAGGCAAGAAAGAGGCCGCTTCGCATAGCCAAAAGTTAGAGCAGTATGACACGTCTTCGACGTGTGTGCGGAACAATCAGTGCATCCCCAGAGCAATGGAGACGGTTATCAGGTTATTCAGTCCTTCCTGTCTTGAGCTACCTCAGGCACTCTAACACCTGATGCACGGGTGTGAGTAAATATCAGTGCGGGATCGATAGAATAGCGGAGAGGCAGTGTTGCCGTAATCGTTCTCCTTTGAGGTGTCTTCGAGGGGCTGACTTCACACGTCCAAATCATGATGGCTGGTGATAACTGGTGATGGGTAGCAGTAATGATATAATTGACAATATTAGATGAGAGGATTATCTCTGGTTCATTTCTTCACAACTGTACTGCGGGATTCAGAGTAGGCCAACTACCAAAATTATTCGCACCGTGTAACTAAACTCGAGCACGGGGGGGACGGGTATGCGTGAATACCCGTTCTCCCCTTCTCGACTATGGTGTCGTGTGCACGAAACAAGAGGAATCAACGATAGAGTTTTGTGGATCAACGAGATTACTTCTGGTTAACAGAAACGGTTGCCACCGTTAAGGTTGATACGGGGCATTATATAAATGAAAGCAAGTTGGCTGGCGCACACTGCCACTACATCAAGTGGGGAGCACAAGCGCTTGACAAGAAGTCTTTACTCTGCGCCTTCAATTCCATTCCACTTTTGAATTGGCTGCTACCTACTTTTCCTGAACTCCCTACTCCGTTTCTGAGAAAGAGGATTCTACAGGAGAGGTAGATAGCATCCGTTCCATACTAGGGATGGGGGAAGGTTCAAAATGAAGACATCCTCTTGCTAGTAAGTTCTATAGTGTTCCTCGTGTTATGCACTCGACAGTGCACTAAAGCCAACTTGTGCTCAATCATCTCATCATGGAATAGTGCTTGTATGGCAGTTCTGCGGCGCGAGCAGCCTGGAAATAGGAAAGTAGATCCAACTCTCATGAGCCAAATGTGACCCCTTTCCCCATGGACCGGGTGCGATCCTGTGACGGGATCCTCCCAAGAGTGCTGTTCCTTGTCTCTGCCTAGATTCCATCGGATGTCAAGCAAACATCTGGACGACATGACAACCAACCCTCTGGTCAGACTTTTTCTTGAGTGGGTGTCACTGAATCATTGGGTGTTTATCATGTCGAATCATTGGGTGTTTATCATGACCGAATCATTGGGTGTCTATCATGTCCTCAAGCGCAGAAGTTTCACTGAAGGACTGGGACGGATGGAGACGTTGCTGGCGTCTACACAAGCAACTTGATGATCAATGAGAGCACAGGTGATACAAGAGAGTCAAGATACAAGAGAGAGTAGACCGTCCAAGAAAGAAACTTTTTGTGGCTTCGCGAATTCTCCATAGTCGAGGCTGGTCAAGACTAGGATCAATATTAAGATGAAAAATTCAATGCGTTTTCTTAGCCGATAGCATGGATTTCTTTGAAACAGAGAAAGCACCCGTTGCAATGAGTCACTTCGAGTAACATTTACACACATTGGTATTGCCTCCGGGCACAACACATCATTTGCTGGCCATGACCGTACCATCGCGTCTACATGAATGCGTTCCTCCTGTGCCAAAGTGCGCTCTGTGTTCCGGAATCAGTCCGATCACCGGCTGACTCCGGCGCTTCAGTCCTGTCTTCACCGAGCACGGACGGCTTGGTCGCGTACAGTACCACGTAACTTTTGTAAAATCGATGTTCTCCATGATTGCTGCGGAAGTTCTCTAAATGGTCTGTAAGTTAGACCGGTCGAGCCCTGTACACCAAACAGAGCTTGCGCCGCCTGCACGTTTAGCATAGTCCATGTAAGCTCTGCACATCCTGCTCCTTGCGCTACCCATCGCAGCCTATTTCGCTGTTCATTATCGGTTTGCTCTTCAGGTACGGCAGAATCTCCGAAGAGACAAACAAATGCGAATAGAAACACACAAGCAAAGAAATAAATAGGCTTGTCAACCTATGTAATGATGGGCATACATGGCTTCCCGAATACAGCACTCGCTTCTAGCCCCAGCAAAACTTGCTGCTAGGGTAATCAAGATACCTGCACATAAATACTACATCAGCTTCCGAAGATGATGCCATATGTAAGAGTAGGTTACCACTGATGCTTTTGCCAAATCCACGCAAGACTACAAAATAAGGTCATATTGCGATGCAAGGAAAAACTCCAAACAGTGATAATCAAAACTGAATGAAATTTCCGAGAAATGGATGTCATGTTTGCGATTAGGACCTCCGCTTGATCCCAGATACAAGTTCATAATAAGTCTGATCGGAGAAGTGGTGACTAGTTGAGAGATTACTGCGATATGATGCCCATGCTGAAAGTGCTATATACATGTGAGGAAACTGATTCCCGTAAGAAAGATGTCAGCGCCAGCATATCGTGATAGCTTTGAATGTGCACCGAAAATAGCTGTCGTGTTCGTGATCAAGGCCAAGTTTTTTTGAGACTTTGGAGTGCTAATTATCGAGCTGTGCTGACTAGCTGAATAAAAAAGATTTCAGAAAAAAGTATGTGACGAGAATAAAGGAAAGTTGGACGAAATGTACAAGGAAGCTCGCCTAATGCGGCAGTATAAACACAAGTATGAACTTCCATTTGCTAATCTGGCGAAAATGTGGAGCGATTATTTCATAGGGCTTTATCGAGTCATCCACTGGAGAAATCATCTTCCCTTAACCTAACTGTTCGTTATGTAGTACAATCATAAATACAGTCAGTCAGTCCATACCACAAGGCATTGTCTTGATGCGTTAGTTTGTGGGCATATGAGTACGTGAGTGTTTACGTCGCCTATGGCGCGCTTCTTTGTGTCACGACGCGACTTCGCCGAGTTACCTTGGCTCCCCCAGGCGACCTTCTTAAAGACAGCTCCCGCGATAAAAGTGTCAAGGATAATTGCTGATCAATTATGAAACAGTAGCTGATAAGTAATTCCTCAATGAAGGAAAAAAGAAACAAGAGCCCTCAAGAACACCATAAACAAAATCGCGCCCTGACAGTCACACCTCCCTGCGGTCTCTGTGCAAGCCCTGGCTCACAAATCACTTTGTCACATCTCCCAGTAGTGGATATCATCGAATGCGAAGAAAAGAAAACAAAAAAACAGAAACATAGAGGAAAAACTCTTGAAAAGAAAAGGAAACATTTAAAAAGCCGGCGTCCGAACTTAGGGTTACGGTAGCGAGCATGTTTTAGTGTAGTGAAGTGCGTCGAGCTTTTGCACCACAGAAATTGCATCATTCGTGATTTTTACGCGTTTTACCTTACGAGATGGGTTGCTGTTGACTGTACGTGCTCCCAATGAATAAAATGTGATGAAGGAGAGCAGAATTATTTACGAGCACGAGCGCGGTCAGCAAAAAATACATGCAGTTCCGATTAATGACTGCCGTCCCAACAAGGAACAACTGAGCGGCTCTCCGTCAGAGGGCAGCTAGCTAGTGAGGCGGTCCACTGAGCAGGCGTTAGAACTAGAACTTTGAGCGGTTCTAGCTCGCTCCTCGCTCGCTGAGGAGTCGCGAGAGTGAGATAGTATCTAGCTTGGGGGCTGAACTACCTGCCCAAGGAAGGACGACCATGTACTACTTGAGCGCGGGGGCTGTCTTTAAAGTCGGGTAAAAAAATAAAGGTTGTACTGAAATATGAAGATGAGTTCAACGTAGCCTTATGGCACCCTTAAGGTATGTACCTCGAGCTTGCCTTACTAATTACTGTCTTCTGACCATGATCCTCGAGAAAGCTGCTCCGTAGTTATTGATAAGAAGGAGTTCGGTTCGTGCGGTTCGTGTGTGCAGTGCGAAATGTTTTGTTACTCGGAAAGGCGAAACTATGGAGCCGTGAGTGGTAGAAAAGAAAGTGAATCTAATTCAGCTTCGTTCTTGTCACGGTGAATCAGGAGCTCACCATCGATAGCATATCTTCGCATGGCAGCAGTGGCTAAACCATAGCTAAACCTATGTTACTGGTCACTGACGGATCTTTGTGCTGACACCCGTCGTGCTTAAAGCTTTTCTTAAAACACTCATCATTCGGTTGAAATATGGGCAGCTTGCGGCTAAAAGATTTTTGATGGTAACAGTATCGAGATGGTATAGAATTCTCGTTAAAATGGTAAAGCAGTTCCCACGTCTCTACCTGTCGGTGGCTCTTATCACTCCTCATTGGCAAACATCTTTAGACTTTTACTTTTTGTCGAAACTCGAGAGTTTAGCGGTCGAAACCGTTTCAGCTGTATCGCTAGGACATAAACATCTTGACCCATGCTTATAAGCACTTATCGGGCACTATATCACAACCTATTTCCCACCACCAATGTTCTCTAACCACCCCTGAATCACTGCTGGAAGCAGTCTACCACTGTTGCTACAACTTGAGCTAAACGTTTCAGAAGCTCCCTTTCTTGAGTGGTCCCCTGTGGTATCTTATCAGCTATTATCACTTCCTGCCACCCACCAATATTGTTCCCAACCTGCCCCCTCACATCATTTCTTGGAACCACCGTCCCAGCGTTGCACTGACGCGAGTTATGGATTTGGTGTTCCTCCCCTTTTACGGCTCCTTGTCAGCCCTTGTCACTTGTTATCACTTCCTGCCACCCACCAATGATGTTCCCGTCCAACACCCTATATAAAATGCCAATGTGGACTCTGTATGCAATTTGAGGAAGTTATAAATTTTCGTTCAAACACACCACACATACAGACACACACATCAACAAACTTAGCCGATTATATATGGTAGGATAACAGGATAACAGGATGTCCATGGCTCTGTCTGACCACAAAATGCCTGAAAAGGGTGATGATGGAAGTGTTAGCAACTGCTGACAAACGGAAATCCGATGCTGAAGTATTAATGTAGCTCAAGTTCTTGATTTGAAAACAATCCCGTCTGCCTTATGAGACATCTAATAAGTACAGTCTGAGCCATTTGGCAAGGTACCCCTATTGCAGAAGTAGGAAAGCGAAGTCGCAAGAAAACAGCCATTACAGGAAGTGCGGAAGCCATGAGGATTCGAGGCAGCAGCTCAGTTCTGGGATCGTGCATACACATGAAGGTCAGAGAGGGGGCTTTGGCATCCGCCTAGGAGCAAGAAGCGATTGCAGTAGAACTTCCAGCGTTGGTGGGAGCTTCGCTGAAAATTTGCTGTCCTTTTTTCCTATTGTCCTCAGATCTTCCCTGCTCTCATCAGTTCTTGTCACCTACCAATGTTACCAACAACACAGACACACACGCAGAATTCTCAATAGAAGGACCTATCAGTTGCTCATCAATGATTTACTTATAATATATATTTGTTTACTCTTTGCTTATTTAATTGTCCAATTTTTAATTCGGTTGCACATTTATCCTTTTACTTACCTATGTACCGGAAGTCTTATCTTACCAGAAACGTGGTAGCTTTCTATGGGATCGTTAACAAGAGTACGGATATCGTTATGATTGTGATGGAAATGGTTAACGGAGGTGGCTTGAACGATTATTTGAAGAAAAACAAAAATGTGGGTTTTCGTCTACAAATGATTGTGCTTTACCCCACGGATCTGCATCATGCATGGCGGAGAAAGACTGAGTCAGACTACTCGACATCTTTCTTTTGAATCGCAGTTAAGATTCTAGCTATACGCAGGCGACTGAAGTAGGTAGTCTGACCAGGTTTTTATGAGCATCGTAATCGCTAAGTTTACCTGCAAGCTTCACTCACAAGAACAGTTGAAGGCAAGCTGCACACTTACCTGCGTGTGCGTGGATCCTTCCCATGTGTCAGGTGAATGGGTCTGCAGTTGCAGTAATGTGCCAGTGTCTACGCCCAAAAGCACACCAAAAGGGGGTCGAGGGGGGGGGGGAGGATCGTCCGAGTACCGTTCTTATTAGGTCATACGATTGAAAAATGTGGTTTATGAAACGAAAAGGAAAATAGATTAAAAAAAAGCAATATTTTGACGTTAGTTAGGTAGATCCCTGCTTCGCGACCGCTTCCAGTGCCCCGGAAGTGTTTGGACCTCTGGTACCTTCGTTTTTTCAACAAGTGCGAGTAAATTGCTGTTGATGCCAATTTCGGCGAATGACAAAACATTGTAGCGTTTGCCGTCGGAGAGTACCCTCGACTGACCAGAACAGTTGGAATCGAACGGCTTTATGTTGGGCGAATGGGGCGATTGAACCCAGGTCTCAGTATTGTTTGTGTCCCAGCACTGCCCTACAATACAGTTACTCGGGGTCTGGCACTATGACAAGCAACGGTGGCCTTGTAGTTGTGTGGTATCATCCATTTGTCGATCTGATTGTCGAAGAACAGGCAATATACACCGACAGCGACGATTTTGTTTTCTGTACACTTGAAAGGCGCAGTGCAGAAATCCTTCGCTGTGATGGCACAATGCGGGTAGTTTCTCATATGCTTGCATACAAAACTGACGCTTGTGAGTTTTGGCTCGGAGTTCAAGACCACCCATATTTCATCTAGGGCCGGGGTGCGTTTTCACAGTCGTGAATGACATCTCATGCTGAGAACATTACTGCTAGAGGCATAGAATCGGTACTGCGTTCGTGCTTCTACAAGAAAATTAGGTACCCATGCGCACACCCTCTTGACCATCCTCAATTTATCGGACATAACTCGGGCAGCAGTTGCAGCAGGGATGTCAGTCTCGCAGGAAAGCTCGACAAGGGTCCAGCCACTGTGATCAGGATAGCGCTTGACTTCGTCCGTCTCTTTTGTGCGCAATGAGCATTATGAGACCATCCACGACAACAAATGTTTCCCTTTCTTCTTCTTCGTGCTCCTGAACCTCATCTTCTACCTTGCATTTTGAGAACACCATTACAAGCAGCTACTGGTCCAGCACAGGTCGTATTAGTCCCTCACCCAATAAAGAGCAGCGCAAAGGTGTCAGTAAGCTGCTCCTGTATAGCGAAATTTGCTTTGTCGAGAATGTGTGACAAAAATGTATTAGGTTTTCCGGAAAGTTATTGTTGTGTTACTATTTTTTGTACATTCATTGCTGATTAAAAACTCATTCTCCCTTGCGTCTCAGTAGTACATCCTGAAGAGAATTTTTGCGCTATCTGATGGTATAATTGCCGTTTCACCATTGCTTGATAAACCCCCTTTTCCCAAGACTTTTTGAAGCATGTCAAAAGAGCAACTTCGGACGATATTTTTCTTCAACTACAAATTGGGTCAATCCGCAGTCGAGACAGCTCGACAAATTAACCAGGTGTGGGGGCCCAATAGTGTTGGAGAAAGCACCGTGCGACAATGGTTCGACAAATTTCGTTCTGGAGATTTCAGCCTTGAAGATGAACCTCATAGCGGTCGACCTAAAGCAATACCTGACGAGGATTTGAAGGCATTTGTGGAGGCTGACCCATCCCAAACAGTTCGAGAGATTGCAGAAAAGCTAGGCGTTGGCAGTTGCGGATGGTCTGAAACGCATTGGGAAGGTGAAAAAACTCGACAAGTGGGTGCCCAATTTGAGTGACCGGCAGAAATTGGCACGTCTCGAGGTTTCTTCTTCACTGCTTTTGCGCAACAGAAACGACCCGTTTTTGAACCGAATTGTCACCTGTGATGAAAAGTGGATCATGTATGATAACAGGAGACGTTAGCGAGGCAATTTCCAAAGCCGAATCTTCACGAAAAAAGGTTATGGTCACAGTGTGGTGGTCATCGGCTGGTGTGATCCACTATAACTTTTTGTCACCAGGCCAAACCATCACAGCGTCCTACTGTGAAGAAATCGACGAAATGTACCGAAAATTGCGTCAGCTGCAGCCAGCACTTGTCAACAGAAAGGGTCCGATTCTTCTGCATGACAACGCCCGCCCACACGTTTCACAAATCACTATCCATAAATTGAACGAATTGGGGGTTGAAGTTCTACCTCACCCGCCATATTCTCCAGACCTTTCACCAACCGACTATCACCTTTTCAAACATTTTCAGAACTTCCTTGCTGGAAAATACTTCATCAATCAGGACCAGGCAAAAAAGCCTTCGTGGATTTCGTGGATTCTCGACCACCCAGTTTTTTCTTTGATGGGATTTATCGACTGCTGTCACATTGGCAAAAGTGTGCTGATTCGAATGGTGCCTATTTCGATTAAATCCGATGAGTATTAAGAAAGTTATGATCGTTTAAAGTGAAACACTCAAAACGCTGAGAACTTTCCGGACAACCTAATACAAAACTTTCACCAACTGTACTAATCCAAATTAACTGGAAACATTAATAAGTTGGCATCATTTCGTAAGTACATAGATGACTCAATATCTCATACCCTGGTTCGCTGCGGATGATGGGGCGTGTCCGAGCGACCGCGCTTGGTACGGCGCCAACCTGTTTTTTTTTCTTTCGACAAACGACAAGACTACATTGTAGTTCTCTGCGGACGGTTGGGCGTGTCGGGCAGTATGAGTGTTCACACCGTTGAGGCCGTTCTCTGCCTTCTTGTTGAAACGCGCATGCGACAAAAAGTGGTAGAAAACGAGTAATACGAAGGATATGATACAGTATTGTCACTTGCCCGCTTCAACAACTGGTGGGAACGAGTTTGGCACCGCGCCAAACGCAGCCGCACTGACACGCCCAACCGTCCGAGCGAACTACACAATACCATATCGTTCGTCTCAGACGTTTTCCAGCAGTTGGTCTCCTTTCGGACTTAGCAAGTGGTGGAGCACGGATCTGACGGCGTGCGGTTGCCGTTCTCCGTTGCGGATGATGGGGCGGACACGCCCCATCATCCGCAACCGACAAGACTGTAAGCAAGTGCGTAGGTTGGCCATGGACTTCCCCAAATCCACATCTGCTCGCGTAGACAGGCATTGCGTAGAACTTGCACCATCCCACTACCTCTGCGTGGGAGCCTAAGCATGGCGCATCCAGAAATGAAGCTAATGGGCGCTAAACTAACTACTGTTTGTTCCTATTCCACGAAGGGATGCATTTTAGATGCATTTCTGGATATCCGAATACGCCCACTTGAAACGGTACACAGAAAACGGCGTTTTCGCTTGCTCGGAGTGTTCCTCAGAAAATCCCCAACGCGTTTTTCTCATGAATCCCGAAAACTTCAGAAACAAGCTAAGTGGTTATTGGGAAGAAGGCATCCTCTAGTGTTCGAGGCTGGGTCGAGATTTGCAAATGCATCCAGTTTTCAAAATCCCCAACCCATCCCCAACGCTGAATTTCTCTCTGAACTTGGCAACCTTATAAACATTTCAGTACTTTTCGGGAAGCCCAAATCTTTTTTTTACACGACTGCGTTTTCGCCTTTCCTAACGATCCTAATCCTTCAGTAATCCTTCAAAGACAAGTTGGTTTACTTTAGGGGTCTAAAAAAACGCGCCCCAACGAATCAAAGCGCGAACGCGTGTGCATTCAAATGGCATGGCTGCCAGGTCTTCCCGCGCGCGCGAATTTGAACACAACAGTCTGTAGGTTGGAGCATCCTGTGCGGTGTAGATCAACAGAGCGATTCTCTTTACCAGGAGTTTTCGAAGAGGGTGAGGATCCCTAACTCGCTCACTTAACACGCAGTGGTAGAAAATAGTGAAAATCGTTATAATTTTTGAATTTCCACCTGTTTAATCGGGCCTTATGGTTTTCCATCTTAATTGAAGTAACACATGTATTAGAACACCGGAGTTCATCTAAACTGAATTCCTGTGAACAGAGTGAGCAAATTTGCTGGGATCCTATTTTGTGTACCCACGGATTGTTGTTTCTTTTTTTCGATTTATTGTCAGCACAATTTCACGTGTGTGGTGGCCAGCCATTGGTCTTCACAGTCTGCTTCCCGTTGAGTTTGACGTCTCAAGTACAGTGTTGAAACGCCGAGGCAAAAGTTCAAGTTTTTTTGGTGAAGTTCCCTCTGTACATGCGAAAGCAAAGGCGATAGCGTTATAGGCTTACTCTTTCACGCGTTATGACATGACCACCGATTTGAGGACCGCGTTGCCTTCGCAACATCAGGTTGGAACAAGGATAAGCTCGAAGAATTCTATATGAAAACTGAAAGTTCTATATTGAGAACCATAATCGAATGGAATATCTCAGTCCAGGCAGAATGTTGGAAGCTCCGTGGTGGTTCGCCGCCCCGAACTCTGCGCTCTCGCTCACACTGTCCACAAACTTGGATGTATGTGATTCAGCTGTAGCTGTGGCAATTACGCTGTGGCGTTAGATACGTTGGGCCTGCTTGACCCCTAGCTATTGTTGATGTTGTTATCGTCTTGAAACTATAGAGGTTTACTTGGATTTATGCATACTGGTGTTCTTGACTAGAAGGTTCCTGCTTCTGACCATGAGTCAATCTAACTTCACGACGAAACTTGTCTGATTAGATAAAGAGCAATATCTGACTGCAGGTCTTTTTTTCCTCTAATGGTAAAGTAAACTACTGATCATGTTTTCGTACACTGATTGTGAGGGAATCGTTTCTAAGGTCTCCAGGGAAGACGATGTCATTACATGAAAAATACAGAGTACAATTAAGGTACCTGTAAAGGCCAAAGTTGGCTATGCTGGTGATGTCGCTTTGGGATTGGCTTACTTGCACTCCAAAGGATGCATGCATAGGTTTGTCTCCTTTCCTATACTCATGGCTTCTCAGAGCGAGTACTTCAGGGATGTTGCCTGTCGAAATTGTCTCATTGATATTGACAGAAATATAGTAAAAATAAGTGATTTTGGCCTATCAAAACAGGCGGAATCCTATACTATACCGGATGACGAACCCATACCTATCAGATGGTGCGTTATATTTATACAAATTTGAGTGACGCCCCCTCTCCCGTGCATCACGCTATAGCCTTCACTAAGTCGTAGTAATTCACGGGACATCAAATACTACGGTTACTGGTGTTTGGGAGAATGCAATCCATCCACGCGATCTGTGAAATTAGGCGAAAAGAGCCACCACACACCGCCTCTCTTGCTCTTGAGGGTTCTTTCTGCGTCATCCACCTCTTGCTGGAGAAGGGTCCTACTATTGCACGCACCCACTCCTACGCTGCAGATTTCTCCAACTCTTCTCGCTTGTTTTCGTGATGGAGAGTAGGTACGGTGTTAATGAAAAACTGTTTTCTGCTGCTCGTCACGTAGTATAGAACATCCATCCTTTATTCGAAAGCTAGTCTGGTAAGCGGTCGTATATGTTGAAAAAATTATAATGGTGTCACATGATGCTGAGCTTCATCTACTCAGTATCTGATATTGAGTTACATCGGCCATATTGTGGCCAAAACCGAATAGCGAATTCCGCATAAGAAACTTATGGCTATCTCCACCTGACTTCTCTCACTACATAGTTATTGATATTTCCATTCCAACTGTTGGAGCCGCGGCGACGGCGACTACCGCCGTTATGCGCGTCATGGAATTTGTGGCTTTCTCCGACACTTATTAAATCTCGGTTACCAACATCTCCTATCTCCTACCATTAGTTATCCAGTTACACCCTCTACATTTATTCTTGGGACTAACGTCTCATTGTTGTTGCTATCACCTGCGCTGCGAGTTTGCGACACGCACACACACACTTCGCTATTCTGAGCTTAGTAAATCTTTTGAAAGAATGCTACGACTACTAATGGATTTCTGATGCCGATCCCGTTTTTCTTGCGCATGCTTTCTTTTCGCATGAGGAGCGTCCCTTTCAGCATGTACTATGTACGGCCTATTTTCGTCTTTGTACACAGTCTTCCCTCTCCTTAATAAATAACAGCCACTGGCCGCCAAAAAAGTGCATCTTTCTCCTGTCGTATGTATTCCGAGTAGCATCAGAAACTCACTGGGAACAGAATTTTGCTATTCCTTTATCAAACGTCGCTGTTCCCCGATTTTTCGGCACGATAGTCAGGCTGTCGACTCAGATTGATTATCAGCAAGATGGATCACCCTTGAGAGCACCGTTGTTCTTGAGTGCCATGCATGTTCTTTGGCTGTGAAGTCGGTAGAGGAACTTCGAGCTCCTATAGTGAAGGAATTCTACTCACACATGAAGCACTATGGAAGCAACGAAGCGCCCGTCTAGTGCACTCTTGACGCCTGAGGCGACTGGATGCTGCTGTGAGAGATAAGCTAGTTGCATGCATATCAAAGCGCTCTACAGAATATAATGGAGTAGAGGTGAATAGATACATCATTAAAAAGTTGATTTAGCTTCTGCTTCGGCAATTTTCCCCAATATATGATATGCCCGCGTATGTGCGAGTAGTGAAAGTTGTTGTATATTCGGATGACATATCAAGAAAGATACTGCTTGACTTCGCGAACGACAAAATAGTTCCGAAAATGTTGAAAGGTCCTATCGTACGAAGAACCCATTGGTAATCAAGGCAGTTTTAGCCTCCCAGAATGTTTGAAAGTGCGAAAATTTGGGGCGTCCTTGCACTTATGACTTGTTTGGGAAAAAATACGCTTTGTAATAGGAAGCTCGCTCTATTCTTGATTCCCATGGAAACGGATTGTTTTCAGGCAGGCCCCAGAGGTCATAGCAACAAGAGTTTATACAGCGAAATGTGACGTCTATTCATACGGCATCACTGTTTGGGAAATATTCAACAACGCGGAAATACCATTCACGGGAATCGACAACAAAACTATCAGAGCTAAGGTATAATCCAGGTCCCAGCTGTACGCGGTTACATTCAGAGAGGTCCAGGGTACACCGTTAGCACAGAATACGAGACGGGGGACTTGCATTTTCAGGTTCCCGTCACTTAGATGTTATTGAGGGAAACGAGTGATCTGTTGTTGGCTCACCTTATTCATGGAGATTCATATCAAGGATGGGGAATCGTTAGGGTCATTATCAAGCTTCCCCTTAGTTGATGTCAGACGTTCAAAAGTTAGGGGGTAGGCTCTGCAGGTAGTCGCTACTCAAGGGGGGGGGCATCATGCAATTCACATTCACAAGGTCCAATTCCCATCTTTTAATCGCTTGAGCCAACATCAAGCTCCCATGAAAAGCCCCCTTCCCTTGGTCATATACACCACTCAATGAGAGCTTCTGTCACCTGAGAGCCGAGATAAAGTGCAATAGGTTGTTGTCGAAAACCCACTTTTCGACAGTACTCTACCCTCCATGCATTGTCAATGAAATAAAAACGACACAAATCAAGAAACGATACGAAGGCAAGCATACTACCCCTTCAAAGCAGGAAATTATCTATCAAACAGTGTAGAACATATTGGGGAACAATAGTCACTTTCCATATATAAATCTGTGCGAGAAAAAACACCATTACATTCGGGCCACAATACAAATGGGTGGGGCGTGCTCGAGAAGGACGGCGCGTCCCACAAAATTCAGTATCTCGGTTCCCGAGAGAGTTCAGAGATCGCCAGAAAGACCTTAGAGAATACAAATATCTGATGGGAGTGAAGCATATGTGCGTGTGTTGAGACTCGCCCATAGTGGGCGGGACGTACCTTCGAGTATAAGGTACTCATTTCGGAGAGTCGTAGTTCGGTTCCAAAGCGCGGGAACAAGCCTGGAAATTAAGCAGTCCGAATGCACTCAAGACACCGGGATAAACTGGAACTAGGCCAGTGAATGTTCTTCGCTTGATATTGTGAGACACACCCATTGTAGGCGGGGCGTGCGGCGGAGTGGGCGGAGCCGAGCTGAGCTCAGAAATTAATAAAACGGTTCCGAAGCACTCCAGACGCTGGGAAAAGTGGGGTTAGGTCTGCGAGGGGTCACAGATAGAGAAGTGTGACGCAAATCCTCTGTGGACGGGACGTACGGCGAGGTGGGCACAGCCAAACCTGAAAATTCGTATGAGTTCCAGAGCACTCCACGCACCGGCAAAGGTGAGGAAGAGCTTGACTGTTGAAGCGGGATGGACTCGCCAATTATGGGCGGAGCATGTGTCGAGGTGGGCGAGGTGAGCCGAAAATTCACGCAGAGTTATAGAGCAGCATAGGTACCACGACGAGTGGATTGAGGTCCACAAGGGATGAGTGGACGAAATGAGGAACACATTCCCAATATGGGCGGTGCTTGCCACGAAATTTGATAGCTTGCTCCCGAAAGAATTCAGAGATAAAAACCGTTGGAGAAGAAAATCGCATGGTGAGAGGATAGTAGGAACGCACGGTGAAGCCAGGCCATATCACAGAAAGAGGCGCGAGCCGACGGGTTTCCTTTGTGGTGATGTTTACCCATTGCTTGACGGGAACTTCCGGAAAAAATGGATAAAGTGATGGGATTGCGGAAGAAGAGACCAAGTCGGAAAATTTGGAGGGCGATCCGTTTCACCAAGAATTTTACGCAATAATGATGTTTCGTGTTGCATATGTATACAGTTGCATTGCCATCGATCGTGGGCATAGGACTTTTCAGATATCTGACAACAGATTTCGTCCTGTTGTGGACCCTGCATCTGTGCCCATTGTTGTACGAAGAGTGATCAAGACGTGCTGGAGAGGGGATCCAAAGAGGAGACCTACAATGCTACAAGCTGCTCGTTATCTAATTGAGTGTCCTCCGGAACTGTGAGTCGATCCATTGAGAAACATTATGTGCGGAATAGTTATGGGTTGTTGCCAAAACCCACCGCTGAAGGGACATGTTAGGATGATCCAGTGTATGGATTCTGATCATATTATTACTACACTAATCGCTGGGTGTGGGCACACTTCCTTCATTGAGGTAGCTCGGCTCTTGCAGTATTCTTTTTTCAATGATTTGTTTCTATTTTTTCTTCCTGTCCGAGCGGTCACGGTTTTGCTGCCTGCTGGGTTAAGGATCGCTGACCAACCGTGCAATCAAGGGGACGCTCGGCTGCAATCAAAAACTTAATAGTAAGGCTGTAAATCTGTGCTTGGCCGATCAAGCCGAGCACATCACAGAAGGAACAGCACCGGCGACAGTCGGCGACGAGACTGATATTCTAGTTCAATACTAAGGAATGCGATGTAAAGCTGAGAATCTAGTGCAAGCTATATTCCTGTTTCATTGCTGGTAAAAAGAGCAAGTTATGAAAAAGAATAAGTAAAGGGTGTGAGAAAGTTGAAATCAAGCAGTATGTTGTCATTTTCTAGACTGGAAACGGGACCAGCAGCGAAAACTCCGGTATGATTTTCTTTCATCAAGACTGCAAGGCCTCTGCTTAATCACCCTAATATTCGTCAATTCTTGAAAACGAATTCGTTTCAGGTGGCAACTCCGTCGACGACTCCAAGCCCAAGTAAAGTTAGGCTGGTATGAGCAGGTTTTTTTTCCATAAATGTAACGGGTAAAGGGGAGTGCTTCCGCAGTTGCTCGATCCTTCTGAGTTGTGGCACACATCTTACCTTCGTGCAGAGGGTCACTGAAACCGATACGGCTGTCGGGCGGAGATCAGCCGGTGTACGGCTCGCTGTTCCCATTTTCTCAGGAAAACCTGATACCAATTCACTGTCCTCCTTAGGTAAAAGGCGTGGCTGGCCTCAGCGAGAGCCGATTCGGATCCTACATGTTTCACAGCGCATACATTCGCATGCCTACATCAACAAAGATACGGGAGCAAAAGACTTCTGTAAGCCTTCGAAGACAATCTATGAAGTCAATATTGACGCATGACTGTCAAACAGATTGAAGGTAAAGCCCGCGACCACAGATTGCTGGCAACGGAGCTCAGATACCCACGGCAAAGTGCGAGGTAACTGATTAGTGGAGAATAGAAGAAGGGAAAACAGCTCGAAATGCCTTACATGGAACACGATGCCGACGCCAAATCGTACGTGCATGCGTATGCAATGAAGAGAAGGCATGTTTGCACGAATTTTCATTCGTCGTTATCATAACGACCAGTCTGGCTAACGCGCAGTACTGCGCGCATGGTTGAACCTATGGTACTGATCAGGGGTTTTTCTGCGGAGCACAACACTTGTCCTAATTCCCATTTTTCGAAATACGGCCCATTTCATCGTATTTTTCCCTTTCAATGAACATTTACCAATGACTGGCGCTTATCACATTTTTGACAACACTCGCCATTCGTTGGAAATAGGACAGCCTAGCGGTTGGAAGAGTCTCGAGGGTAATAACATCGATATCATGGTGAAATGTCCTCACATCCTAGTACATCATTTGAGCAGCTTTCGGGCTTTTACTTTTTGTTGACACTACAGTTTAGCGGTCGAATCAAATCCGACTATATCGCCAAGGGATAGAAACATAGGAACATGTTGGCTCACTGAACCTTTGCCCACTGATTCGTTGGCCACGGTGATTTGAGAATATACGACTCCTAAAAGCCCTTGTCAGACACTATCAGAACTTATCTCCCACTACTAATTTTACCTAAGCACCTCTAAATTACTTGCTGGAAGCAATAGTCCAGTAATCCACAACTATGCTGTGAATTTTTGGGGCTATCTTATCAGCCGTTATCTCGTCCTGCCACCCCCCAATAATGTTCCCATCTTGCCCACTATCTTGCTTCTTGGAACCAACGTCCTAGCGTCGCTGTGAAGCATGTTATCAGGTTGGTGACCCTTCCTTTCTGAGGCCCATTATATTATCTTATCAGCTGTTATCACTTCCTGCCAGCCATGAATATTGTTCCCATCCTGCCCCCTATCTTACTTCTTGAAACCAACGTCCCGTCGTCGCCGTGGCCGGCGCTATGACTTTGGTGACTCTCCCCTTGTAAGGCTCCTCATGGTATCTTATCAGCCGTTATCACTTCCTGCCACCCACCAATGATGTTCCCATCTTGCCCATAATCCTACTTCTTGGAACCAAAGTCCTAGCGTCGCTGTGACGCGCGTTATGGAGATGGTGATCCTTCCCTTCTAAGGCTCCTCATGTTATCTTATCAGCTGTTATCACGTCCTGCCACCTACCAATAGTGTTCCTGCCCGACCTCCTACATCACCTATCAATTTGAGCGCTCCACTGCTGTTTTGAAGTAAGTTATGAATTTCCGGTCAACACACATACAGACACACATACACACACACACACACACACACACACACACACACACACACACACACACACACACACACACACACACACACACACACACACACACCAACAGACAACTTAGCGATTATATCCTTACATTCTATAAAGCAGAAACTTTGTGTGTCGGTTTGTCGGTATGTATATGTATGTATGTATCGGTTTGTATGTCTGTCCGTCCGCAAAATGCTTTACGGGATTAAACACGTTAGTGAAAGAAGAAAACGACCGCTAGCCAAACCGGGAACCCATCGGTGCAGATGTATCAATCCAATGTTTTGATTGTGATAACAGCATATATAAGACAACCACTCGGTACACTCCGAGCCATTGCACGAGCTGCTGCCGTGGCAGCTGGACGTGTGCTCGTGCGGGGGCAGGGTGGGGGTGCCAGGTCGCCCTGCCTCCTTCTCCTGCATGTGCTCAGCCGGAGCTGAGCACATGTATTGGAGGGAGGCAGAGGGAAGGGGTCGCGGGGGGGGGGTACAGTGAGGGGTGTGCGTAGCGCGCGTTTCAGTAGAAACGCACACCAATGGATGAGGAAACAACCGCTAACAAAACTGTAAGCCAATCTATGTTACCGTAACGAACTAAGTTGTTTTGGTTGTGATAACACTCTCCACTATATAAGAAAACCACTACACTCCGAGCCATTGCACGGGTTGCTCGCGTGGCAGTTGGACGTAAGCGCGTGCAAGGGGCAAGGTGGAGGGGGGGGGGTGGGGGGGGGGGGTGGAGTGGCGAGTACGGAATGGGGTGAGGTGAGGAAGGTGGGAGTTAGTATCGAGTGACCCCCTTCTCCCATCCTCACTTCCTTGCGCGTACTCAGTCGGATCTGAGCCCATGCAGGGGAAGGAGGCATATGGATTGAATCGGGCAAACTGGGTACAGTAAGGGGATGCGTAGCGTACGCTTGGATAGGAGCAGGCGGCAAGACAGAAGGAAAGAACCCCTAGCAAAACTGCAAGCTAATCCATGTTACAGCAACGAACT
Source organism: Cooperia oncophora (assembly GCA_036418165.1). Lineage (NCBI taxonomy): Eukaryota > Metazoa > Nematoda > Chromadorea > Rhabditida > Trichostrongylidae > Cooperia > Cooperia oncophora. Next base: position 34,687 of record MU912476.1, read on the forward strand.
AGGAAGCTGTTTGGATTGTGAATAGCTCCCCTATCTAAGCCAACCACTGTAGACTGTGCTATTGCAGGAGCTGCTCGCTTGGGAGCTGGACGTGAGCACGAGCAAGGCGGTGGTAAGAACAGTGGCGGCGTAGTGTCCCTATGTTGCACCAGCTGCTCACGTGGCGGCTGCATCCACGTGCGGGAGTGGGCGCCAGTTAAATAGGGTCACTGGGATATGATGTGGTGAGGGGGATACCAGATGAGAACGGCGATTTCGCGAATTAGGAGCACATAGCGCCTGCGCGGTAAGGCGTCTACGGTTGCGATAAGATGGGAAGAAAATGGATCGACCGCAATCGGAACTGAACCGATTAATGTTGCATTATCAAATTGTGGTAGCGTTTTGATAGTCATAACACCCTCCACAACATAACACAACCATTTAGTGCACCATTGCACGGGCTATTCGCGTAGCAGCTGAGCGTGACCTGTAGGGTGGCTGAGCGGGGAATAGCTGAGGTTAGTTTGGGGATAGGTGAGGTGGGTACCATATTGGCGCGACCGACGCTCGCCTGAACAGGAGCACGCAGCGACTGCGGAGACCGAAGCATCCATGGCTGTCATGAGATGGGGAGGAGAGTAATCGATTATCCATGACCAGATTTTGAACTTTTCATTATGAAAGTGCCCTGCGATCATATGGCGCGTTTCTACATTCATTTGATTAGAAGACAGCGGTTAGTCACGACTCTAAAGCAGTTGCATGAGGCGAAGCCGGGCTTCCAAGAAGGAGGAGAGCTCGGCGTTAGCCGGGCGATCCGACTGGTAATTATATATAGTAGGATATGACTCTTTTATCTTATCACCTCTTTCACACCATTAGGAGTGGAGAGAGATAGAGTAGTGGCTACTAGCTAGTAGCTAGCAGCCGGTGGGGGTCGGCATGGGCCTAAGGGGTGCCCATGGGCCTAATGGTCAGCTTCCAGCAAAGCTCTCACCAATTTCCTCTTTTAACACCTTTCGGAATCGCCTTGAGGATCCTCTGATACATCTGAGAGGTTATAGCCTCCTTTTATCGCAGAAGGTGCCTTTGAACTAAGGTAAGAGGATAACCTTAGATCAGTAGTGATATTCGCCGCAATGAATCAAGTGTTACAAAAAAAGGGTGTTAGGAAAGCAAAGCAAGGGAATATGGCTAAGACGTAGGCTGTGGGACGTAGTTTAGGGTATAAACTGCTCGAGCGCTGACAAGAAGCAAGATTATTTTCGGTAGCTAAATGCGAAAATGGTGGAGAACGTAGAGGAGCCGGAGAAATGTAGGATTAGCTGAGGGTTAACTTTGTCGGACCTACTGGATTGGCCCATAAGTTACGGCGCTTTTTCTGACTTGAAACTTCCCGTTGGAGATGAAACCTACAGGTGTGTCCGTTACATCTGGGAGAGAAATCCCTTACTGGCCGGTACCAACTTCAAGCGGTCTCAGAAGGAATGGTCTCTAGGTCTTGCCTTACACGTTTTGAGGTGGTTCTGGGTTTTGAAAGCCTAGATTAATTGTAGGAGCATAAGGTGGCGTCAAGTACGCTCACTTGTGTCGACCAGTAAGGTATGTTTGTAGCCTAGCGCTATTCTGTACAGCAGGAAATTGCTCATCTAAATAAACACCGTAAAAATCTCCATTTTTCACAAAATCACCCACTACATGTGATTTGCTATATCTGTACCATTTGTCTGTCCGGTTTTCGGTTATACCTGAAGTACAGCTTGGAGAGGTCCGGTCAAGTTTAGGATCCCATGATTAGCCCCGCCCACAGTTGTGAACCAGAAACAGGGGCATAATATTCCTCACAGCATATGTTTCTCTATTTCAGGAGAGCGTCAGGAACGTCAAGAGTAAGGAAGTACGTGCTTTTGCTTCTGGGCCCCTTCTCTTTACTCGCTCTTCTTTCTATCTTTCGATTTAGGCTATGCGACGCGTTAAGTCAGCGGATAAGAGACAGGTGGGCCAACCAGGTTTCTATGTTACTACATATTGACGTCTTCTAACGCTGGTATTTCTAAACTATTGATTTAGAGCTCTGGCGAATCAGTGGAATGCAAGGTGAGTGCAGCCTGAGTGTACGAATCACAGAAGCGAAAAGAAACTCGAAATAGGCCCAGAGATGCACGCAGTTATAGTCTTACAGTTCGAGGTACGCCACCACAAATTGATATTGAAGTGATTTCGAAAGGTTCCTATGCTCTAGGAAGAATATAGAACTCCGAATTGTAAGAAAAGAAAGAAGAAGGAAAACTAATTACATGTGGGACGACGCGACATCCGACCATGTTTTCGCGCTACACCGAAGAACATCCCAGCAGTGTGAGGGTTCGCAGAAGTGTGCGAAGCATCGCTGCATCAGAAAGCTCGAAGAATGTATAGTCCTTATCATTGCGGACTGTCGGAGGCGGCGTGAGCAGCGCGGTTCGAGTCCGCTCCCTTGCTCTACCAATGGCGATCGGGTAGAGATCGATTTAGGAAGGAAACAACCAATGATGGAAACGCTGCAGCTAAAAACCGCTGATTGCGACCCGACAATTACGGTGATGTTAAGTGTAGCTCAGTGCCCCTTGCCACTACTACACTTCCTCCGCTCCACCACACTAGAGTATAGGTTGGAAGGAAAGTCCTGTCAGTGTTTCTTAAAAAGCTTACAGTTTTTGACTTCTCGATGCTTGAGCATGAGGTAATATGCCATGCTTGAGAACATTCTGAGAGCTTTCGTGCAAGAGGTGTGTGAGGGCGCCTGCTCTTTCCTGGGTCTAATTACGATTTTAGTTTCACAGGAGCATCTTCGCGTCATCATCTTCTACCGGTGGCCCTGCGGCACTGGAGTCACGGCGGCTGTGTGCGACATCAACAGTGCATTGGCGGAGGACACCACTACCATCAGGACCGTTCACTTTTGGTTCGCTCACTTCGCGAAAGGAGATACGATCCTCAAAGAAAAACCTCGGTCGGGACGCCTCAACGAAGTGAAAGGCTCCACCGTTCTCGAAGCTGTCAAGGAGGATCCGGAGGCTACCACCCGCAGTCTTGCGACAAGACTCGGATGTACCTAACTGACAGTCGTCCACGGCCTGTAGGCTCTTGACTACCAAAAAGACTTACTCGATGGACCGATGCCAGGCTGTGCACCGGGGTACTCCTTGGTGAGTCTCCCCTTCTCCGCCCTTGTCAGAAGGAGTTTTAAGGAGACTGCTTAGTGGACATGAGAGATGGGTCCTCTGTGATTTCAACTCACACAGTACCGTGTGTCTCTCAAGGAGAAGACCCATCCTAGCAGTCCAAACCGGGCATGGTTCCGAGAAGGTTCTTCTTTACTGCTTCTGGGACGCGAAGGGAATGCTGCACAACAAGCTGCCCATATGAGAACACACGGTCATGGCTACCATGGCCGTGTGTTCTCATATGGCTGGCTAAGGAAGCCCTAAGGAGGCGGAGCAGGTAGCAGTCTCAGGGGACTACGTCAGGAGAATATGATAAGCGGGGACTGGTCTCCCAGCCTTGCTCCTCAATTATTTGGTAGGTCTCCATAGCAGGTATGGGGTCTCGCGTACTACGAAAGAGGTGCCCCGAAGCTAGTCTCGGTCACTTTTCTCCGACAATTCCACCGGTTTCAGGAGCTGAGCGATATAGAGCGCAACTTTTCACTGTTTTGGCTACTTTTTCCCAGATTAGCAGCTCCTCTTCACAAGGTGGAAAAAATGACTAAATTAGCCTGGAAAAAGCAAATAGTTCCTGGCACGCGCTGCGGCCCGTTGACGACCGCCCTAATCAACTGCCCGGATGACGAGGTACATACCGACAAACCGACACATGAAGTTTCTGTTTTACGGAATAGAAGGATTGCGTTATGACATCATATTAATAAGGTCCCTTATACTGGTCTTCGAGGAGGTAATAACTTACTTGAACGCACTAAAATGCTCCTCCAGAGCTTGTTCCAAGCTTTTTTCTGCTACTGTGTTGAATTGAAAGAGCTTATTTCAGACCGCAAATTCACGTTCCAAGGCTTCATCAAGAGCAAGAAGTCCTAACATTCGGAGAATTCGGACAACCTAACTTACAACTTACAAAGCTCACCGACAATAATCCATTAATTGATTTCATAGGTCATGTGAACCCTAGTGTATAGGCCATTAATGTTCCTCTCATGTCTCGCGACTTACAGTTTCTCATAATCCGCAATCTCTTGATTCTTTTTTGATTTTTTTGTGAGAGGAAAAAAGCAACCGTTCCTGAGAGGGCAGTCAGCAAAGTTACAGTAAGTTTAAGCGAAGAAACGGCTCATAATTCTAGGTTATTTTACCGCTTAGCCTTTAGCATGTGGTAATGTGAACAAGCTGAGAAAAATCGTGATTAGATTTATGATCCTCACCCACCCCCCCCCCGCTCTTCAGGAATTATGCTCATGAATCAACCTCCTTTTTCCTCAAACTTACACAAATTTTCCCAAAAGTTAGAAGTTGTGCAGCATAGCATGTGCAATAATACATGTAATTTCCTGTATTTCAAACCAATATCATGTACGTTCCTATACATTTTCTTAATAAAGAGTTTTGCTTAAATGCGGTTCGCTGTTGAATACTGGGAATCACCAGATGTTCTCTAATCCATTCTTATTTTGCAAGTTTACCTTGTTTGTTGGATATCTGCTCCTTAACGCCACAACTCATATTTCGAGAGGTGCTAGAAGAACGCGATGAGGAACGTGTGTAGTGCTATCTTACTTTATATAATCCGCTAAGTTTGTTGGTGTGTGTGTGTGTGTGTGTGTGAATGTTTGTTTGTCTGTCTGTACACTCGAAATCCCTGAGATGAGGTAGGCGTGGCTGCGTACTTCAACTAAACGTCGTGGTGGCTATGCTTTTGGAGAGATATTTTCATTTTGACCCAAATGTGGTCACGTCTCTGTCCAACAAAGAACAAGATGGTTGTCTCAAATTGAAATATCCCACGAGTAACCAGTTCTGTGCCATGTTCGAATGCCACGCCTACCCCGTCTCAGGGATAAGGAGTGTATGTGTGTTTGACCGGAAATTCATAACTTCCTTCAAAACAGCGATAGTGCGCTCAAACTGATAAGTGATGTAGGAGGTCGTGCAGGAACACTATTGGTAGGGGGCAGGAAGTGATAAGAGCTGATATATAAGTTAAAGAGCCTTAGAAGAGGAAGGGTCACTAAATTCGTAGCGCCGGCCACAGCAACGGAGGAACGTTGGTTCCAAGAAGTAAGATAGGGGGCAGGATGGGAACATTATTGGTGGGTGGCAGGACGTGATAACAGCTGATAAGGTACCCCAGGACCTTTTTTTAGGAGACGCCCCCGAAGTTCATAGCACGAGTTGTAGCAACACTCGGGAACTGGTTCCAGCAAGTCATTCAGAAGGGGTTAAGGAACATTGGTGAAGGGAGATAAGTTGTGATATAGTGTGAAAAAGAGTTTATAAGGATCAGTATCCGTTCGCATCCTTACTCTGCTCGGCCTGAACTTGAGCACCGGTGACCAAGGAACATTGGCCAGAAGCTTAGAAGTCAAATTATTCTATCCCTTAGCGATATGGGCTCGAAATCTGCTCGACGAAAGTACTAGGATGTAAGAATATTTCACTATGATGTCGATGTTATTACGATCGAAAGCCTTTCAATCGCTGGGCCGTCCTATTTCCAACGAATGGTGAGTTTTTTTTAGAAATGTGATAAGCACCAGACATTAGAAAACTTTCATTAAACAGGAGAAATATAATGAAATGGGCTGTATTTCAAAACATGGGAATTGGGCCAATTGTCAGGCGCCAGTACGGAAATTTTGTCAGTGATCAGCACCATTACCGTAGGTTCAACCATGCGCGCAATAGTGCGTGTCAGCCGAGCTGGTTGGAATATGGGAGATAACTCGTGACTCGTCTGCCAAGAGAAAATGTCAAAGGGAACGTGAAGGGACCTTCATTAAGACCACTCCAGCCTCAAAGAATTGTAGGGCCGTTGTAACACCGCGTATTTGGACCAGTCTTGTCAGCTGATCCTTTGAAATGAACCCGATGAACCTCCCACTAGAAACCGTTTCAGCATATAATACTACTTGTCCGCTAGCATCGCTTTTCTTGGAAGTCAAGGCGCACTCCGAGGGCGGAGTCGCTAGAAAAAGGGAGATGTTACTGGAGCAACTCTGCGCTTCAACTCCTATACCTTACATCTTTCCGCCGTAAAACTGTGCAAACCGCACTACCCCCCCCCTCGATCTTTTGCAATTTCATAGGTCATCGCTGACCATTTCTCTGAAGGCAAACAGCTGAGCCCAGCGTGGATCCCAAACTTCAGTTCAGGCCTTCGCGATGAGTGAGTTTTCCGTCAAGCAGTGGCGTTCGGAGCATAACAGTAGCATTTTTGTGATAAGCTGATAAGCTTCGTATTTAGGATTGTTGGACTTTCGAGGACTCCACGCCCGCCCAATTTCTAGGATTTCTCTCTGAACAAGTTTGGCCACAGCCTCGGAACTTGTCCCCACATTCGATTCTCCGCAGTGCGTGGCGAGGACTCCTCGACTGTCGTGAATTGAAGGTACGTCACTTGTAGAAGTTGCCTTGTCCACGTCGGGGACAGAAGTGCCTACGCAGCAATCACTTCGTGTAGGGAGCGTTCAGACTTCGACGTCACGCTGTGAAGCGCTATGCAGAACGTCGCAGTGCAATTACAAGCGCGCTCCACTGCTGCAGTACCCCACGTGTTTTCCTTTTATAATTGTGCCTTTTTTTGCTCTCCGTTTCTACTTCATCTTAAGCTTCCCTTTTTAACTTTGACATTCAATCTTGAAGTAGTTATTGACAGTGGATGCTGTGATAACGATATTGGATATTTTGACGTCGTGTTAATGGTACAGCATGGAGCCAAACGTGTTGTTCTCAACAGATATTGCAGCATGAAGATATTGGAAGTTTCGGCACTATTTCAAGTGATACATCTGAAGAGATCCGGTATCTATTGCCATTTTCTTGAATTTGTAGTCATATGGTTAGTGCTACGAACATTGGGCAGCGTGGACTGTGACAATGAAATCTGATTCTAAAATTTATTTACTCTCAGCAACAGTCCCAGGGTTCTTATTCGTGATTGACATTCCATAATGCATTTCATACCTCATGAAATGAGAGAGGATGAAAACAAATTTGCAGTCGGGTAAGCAGGACAATAGGTAACATGCATGAGGGCACATCAAACGCGATTAACCACTGAATGTGAAAGCCAAAAAGGGGAGCTCAAGATGAAAAGAAATCAAACGCAAAAAAAGCGTTAAGTGTCAAAGGAAATCAACTGGAGTACTGTAGCACTGGAGCGCGCTCGGAACTGTAGCGCGTTGCAGCGCCTTAGCGCGTGGTCGCGTCTAACGCGTGATGCCGTCAGGTTTGAACGCTGCCGTATGACCAACCGTGGTCTAGCTTCTTCAGCTTCCCGCGCTCTGCTCTTTTCGTGGCCTTCCGAAAAGGACATTTGCAATGAAAAATAATCCATTTAGGAACGTAGGATGCGTATTGACCCCATTTCAATTCGCCACCGAGCAATTTATTGATGCAGCAGCTCGCCGGTGCAACGCTACCCTAATATTAGGGTGTCCGGAAAGTTTTGAGAAAATTTTGCTGCCACTCTGAAAAAGCATAGCGCGCAAAGGCCATGAGCAAAGTGTGGATCGAATCATGGAAAGATAGAGGATGATCTGTAGATCAAATCGGCAGCTGATCGATATTACATTTCGTCATTAGCCTTTGTTGTCATCCAATCGAATAATGTGCGACAGACACGACACTCGACGTATCCTACTTCATCTTTACCGTTCCGGCCGCTCCGCCACACAAGCGAGGAATGAGTTGTTGTTGTTGTTGTTGTTGTTGTTGTTGTTGTTGTTGTTGTTGTTGTTGTTGTTGTTGTTGTTGTTGTTGTTGTTGTTGTTGTTGTTGTTGTTGTTGTTGTTGTTGTTGTTGTTGTTGTTGTTGTTGTTGTTGTTGTCGTCCATGGGTGGCAATGCACCCTCTCTTGCAACCTACTACAGGTGGGTCGTTCGCTTGCAATGGGAAAGCTTAGCCTCGATGAAGCACCATACGGACGCCCTCCCTCTTCCAACACTAGCATCGTTCTGGCTTCTGTGAGGGCCAATCCTGCCCAAAGTCTGAGGGAGTTGGAGAGGACGACTTCTACTCCTCGATCCACTATTCACGGCATTCTGGAAAGGAACGGCTCGGCTCTGCTTCCAATTATTCCCCGGTCATTTACCGCAAGGGAGCGAGCGACGAGGGTCGATGTGTGCCAGAAGCTCCTCGATCGAGAACGAACGACGACTTGGGCGAGCTTCATAATTGCTCAGGATGAAAAGTGGATCTCGTACGAAAACCCGGATAGGAAACTGGAGTGGCTGCCGTCGGATCAAAAGCCGGAGCCCGTTCCAAAGCGAGGCTGCCACGCCAAGAAGGACTTGCTCTCGTTTTTCTTCTGCTCCACCGGCTGCATTTACTATGAGATCCTTCATGAGGGTACTACTGTAACATCATCGATATTCTGTGAGCAACTACGAGAGCTGGTGTCCCGAGCTCCAGTTTCCCATCAATACCGGGGCAAGTTTCACATCGTCATGGACAACGCCCGACCACATCATGCGAAGGCGACAAGGGACGAGCTGGAGAATTTAGGAATCGAATGGCTCCTCATCCTCCGTATTCACCTGACCTTAGCCCTTGTGATTACCATGCTTTCAGGAGTCTCCAGGCTTACGCTACGGGATTTTCAACAACCATCAGGATGTCAAGCGTATGGTCGATGAATGGATTGCGTCCCGGCCTGCTTCCTTCTGGAAGGAAGGTATCGATGCCCTGCCCAATCGGTGGAGAGACGTCGTGGCTAAGAAGGGCCACTATCTTGATTACTGATTTTTCGCTTTTATTGTTGTTAATATGTGTTGAATAAAATGACCGAATTTTCTCAAAACTTTCCGGACACCCTAATAATAATTTCTCATATTGAGTTTAAGCAGGCTCTTCACCCTATTACATATGACCACGGTTAGAGTGAGCGTGGCGTGCGTGCATGTCTGTGTATATGACATGAACGTATGCTATACCGGAAATTCATAACTTCCTTTGGTTTAGCCACACGTATTTTTGACTTGACGGCAGGTGTTCAAAATGACATACCGAGTTCATGTGTGATAGGTGACAGAGAGTGATAGCGACTCATATGAGCTGATGAGGGACTCCAGAAGTGGAGTACCACGAAATTAAAAGCGCGCCTCAGTAGCAGGGAAGCGTTTGTCCCAAGAACTGGGTAGTAGTATATTCATGGTTGGTAACGGGGAATGGTTGTAGCTAATAAGGGAAGATTTCGATTCAGTTGGTGCTTCATTTCTTTGCACTACTTATGACTAATCCGCGATCACTGAATCATGATAATGCTCAAATGTCATAGAGCAGAGTCTCAGTTAATGGCGTCGTTACATTTGCTCTTGATAGCAAAACGTTTTCTACTGATTTGGCCACTAGATTCTCCAGTTTCTAACCTAAGGTCTGGGAACTTCTTAGAGGCAGTGAGCACGATAATTTGGTTCCCTGAATTTGGCTCACTGCAGAGAACGGTGTGAAAGTTTCCTTGGGTGTGTCGATGTTGGTGGGAATATGAATGGGTATGTTAAACTTCAGAAACCGCTTTCCATCGGAAGAGAGAGGGAGGTTTGTTCAGGGGCGCATTCATATTGATGACATGATATTTTACCACCTCACACACCTGTAAAATTAATCGTGCCATCCGCCATAATCATAGCTAAGATTGTGCTACAGATTCGGGTAGCCTGACAGAACTGCTCAACTTTCCTTCTCCTCCTCGGAAAACCAGGCTGGGTCTTATGTTATTGCCCAGTCTCAAAAGACTCAAGTGAGCAGCACACTTAACCATTAAAGATTCATTGGTTAATATAATTAATTGCAGATAATGTGACAATTATCAAGTTGCATTATGTTGCATTTTGGTTCATTCTGATCCACTTCCAGTCTGTTGCTGAAAATAAAGGATGGTCTCATGCTAAAAATCACAATTTCTGCAGTTTGAACTGTTTATACAAAGAAGTACTTTAGAAGTAAAGAAGAACTATTTTGGCCTGAACAACCTATAACTCATTGATGAAAAGGCAGTGGCTCAGCTAAGGCGCGGCTACCATTAAAGGCAGGGAGGATGCTTTAGCGGTTACCGCGACGACCGTTACAGGCAGAGAAAAAAGATGTTAGTTAGCAAAACACTATAAGGCCGAGTGGAGCGGTTTGATGCTAAGCTGTAGAACGCGTTGGAGATCAAAAAGCATTGCAAGCTGCTCGGTATGAGCTATCCTAGTATATATGATTCGCTATGTCCCTCTGTGTGTGTCTTGATAAGCTTGCTACTAGCCACTACACCACCTGCGCCTCTAACTCTGACATCCCAACAATTTATGTACACTGTTGTCTCTGCTGTTCCTGCATACACGAAGCTAGGGCTCACAACGGCTGAAAAGAAATTGGGGCCCGCGCAAGTTCAACCGCAGCGCTGATCTAATGGTAAGGTAAATAGTCCAAACATAAGTATCTGTATATACCGAAGCCACTCTGTGCCACACTAATTACGTATCACATAAGTTTTTTTGAACCCCTGTAGTTATTTTCTTATTGCATTGAATGGCAATGCTTCGCTTCACCTTTTTCTCTGGATCCAACCTAGAAGAACCTTTGAAAGGTTGACAGTCGCCAAATAGCACCGAGCGCTCTTTCTTTCACGCTTCCGGTCACGTTCCATGCAAAGGATAGGGCATGTGACGCGGCATGGATTGTGTTCTGGATTACCACCAGAACCTGCATCCTTTTATGACTTATAGAGATAGTATATCCCATAGGCAATATAGCAGCATGTGAGTATGACCCGTAGGTACCCCATAAGATACTTGAAGCGTGACCACGCCTGACTTGAGAGGCACGCCTAGATAACGTCAGCATTCTACTACCTGACGGTCCGAGACCACCCCCCTCCCCCCTCAATAAATACAGGGGGGGCCAAAAAAAAGTCATTTTGCCTCCATGACTTTCAAGGCGCTATAAGTTACACTTTATTAAATTTTTATCGGACATTTTTACTACCATATTAAAGAGCACATTAAATACTATAATGATACTCCGCCACAGCCTTCTGGAGGAGCGCCATCGAGAGATTCGGCCGCGCGAAAGTGAGTGGGTACCGGAGTTGAGCGAGATCGTTGATTTCTCCGCCACTGTAGACCACCCTGTTGAGCTCCGCCCGAACTAGGTAATTGAGTGGGTTCAGGTCAGGGGACATATTTCAATATTACATCTTCATCAGGTACGAAACGCCCTTCCATTCGAAGTAGGCGGGAGTTTTTCCAAAACCCTTCGATTCCATGTGGTGGCACCCAAACCTGTAGCAGCACAAGGTCTCCAAGAAGGTACGGGCGACCACATGTAGGGAGGATATCCTTCTCGAGTTACTTGATGTAACCGCCAGCGCTCACCTTCAGTCGGGGTCTACAAAGAAAATATCGGTCTTCCCATTCCAGGTACGGCCGGTCCACACCATCAACCCGCGCCTTGGTGAATGGGGTGAAGATGATGTCCTGGACCGTAGCGACGTTGCCGGAGCTGCTCGATGTTTGAGGTCTTGCAGATCAAGAGTACTGGTCTCCAGGTAGCTATCCATGGGTGATTCCATTCAAGAAGTTCCGCAGCTGTTTGGAGGCCACGTGAATTCCAAAGGCGTTCTCCACTCAGGCCGCGACTGGAGATGACTTCATATTTTGGTGTACATGAAGGTGAATGGCGGCAGCCGGCTCCTGCTTATAGAGGAAGATCTTGGGTATCTTCCGCCCTGGTACTCATATCCACTTCCTCTGTCTGGGCTGCGAAAACTTCGCTCATATGTGACTCGGCCGGAATGACTTTTTTTGCCCCCCCCCCCCCTGTATATTACTACCAGTCGGATCACCCGGCTGCCGCCGGGTGCTCCTTCTTTGTCACGGTCTCAGCCACCCTAAGGGTAACGTGCAGCTGCTACGTGAATAGCCCGTGCAAAGACTCTGAGTACACTAAATGGTTGTGTTATATTGTGAAGGGTGTTATGACTATCGAAATTATGACTATCAAAACGCTACCACAATTTGATAATGCAATATTACTCGGTTCATTTCCGAAGGCGGTCTATTTCTTTTCTTCTCTTACCACATCTGTAAAGGCCTTATCGCCTCAGTCGCTGCTACTGATCGCGAGATCGTCGCACACATCTGGTACCTCCTCACCACATCATATCCCACTCACCCTACTGCACGTGGTCACTACCATGTGAGCAGCTAGCGCAACATAGGACACTCTTCCGCCGCTGCTCTTACTACCGCCCTGCTCACATCCAGATTCTAAGCGAGCAGCTCGTGTAATAGCTCAGAGTCTTATATAGCAGAGAGCGATACCACGATCCAAGCAACTTCTTAGTTCGTTGCTGTGACACGGATTACCTTGCAGTTTTGCTAGCAGTTCCTTCCTTTCTCTTGCTGCCTGCTCCTACGCTACACACCGCATCGCTGTACCCAGTTTGCCCGATCCAATCCCTCTGCCTCCCTCCCCTGTATGGGCTCAAATCCGACTGAGCACACGCAAGGGAGGAGAACAGGAGAAGAGGTCACTCGGTACCCACTCCCACCTTCCTCACCTCATCCCTTTCCATACTCGCCACTCCCCTCCCCATCTTGCCCCTTGCGCGCGCTCACTACAACTACCACACGAGAAACCCGTGCAATGGCTCGGAGTGTGGTGGTCCTCTTATATAGTGGAAAGTGTTATTATGACAACTTTTCAATTCGTAACGGTAACATGGATTAGCCTGCGGTTTTCTTATCGGTTGTTCCCTCCTCCTTTGCTGCGCGTTTCTACTCAAGCGCGCGCTACGCACCCCTCCCCTGCACCCCCTTCGGGGCCCCTCCCCTCTGCCTCCCTCCCCTGCATGGGCTCAAATCCGACTGAGCACACGCAAGGGAGGAGAACAGGAGAAGAGGTCACTCGGTACCCACTACCACCT
>MU912477.1:0-12253 GCA_036418165.1 Cooperia oncophora
AACCATATAAATCACAATGAGTTGCTCCCGACCTCTCCGTCGCCTAATGCAGTGCGGTCTCCCAGACTCTCTTCTGACGCCTTCTTCCCTCAGTGGTGGTGCAATCTCGCCCTTGATCTACTTCTGGCTCCAATAATTACTTGCTCATTACCCTTTTTCGCATCTCTTATTATTCGCATCAGCCGCTGCGAAATCCTTCTGAGGGGATCATAACCAGTAGCCAGGTAAGGAGGTGGAGGTCGACTTTTTGGGATCCTTCCATGGTTAACTTTTCCGTTTCTAGCGTGCAATACCTATCCTTTTGCCGGTAATGTTTCAGTTTTACCACTTCCGGTCAGGGATGGGTAAACGCTGTTTCAGCGCCTCCAAAAAAAGGTACTGGTGCGATCCTCTAGCACGAGTTACGCTCTTTACCCCACGCTGAGGAGGGATCGTAATGCGGACTCAGTATCAGACGTACTTCTGCCCAATTTCTGCTCTTTTCAGGTATTGACCTCGTCAGGCTTCATCTTCGTTAGTTGAGTGTCTTTAGGTCCCAATGCATACAGTTGATCTCTACGTAGGCAGAAACTGCCACTTTCCCCAAGACTACTGCCACGCGCGCCACTGAGTACGCAATTACGACACATCCATTTCCTGGATACAGAGTATGTCTTCCATCTTGCCCGATGTTCCCAAAGGTTTTAAGGTTTTGCCTCAGAGTGTGTGATGGGGGAGAAGGGAGGAGATTAATTTTTACAGCAGAAATGAATATTGCCGCGGCACCCACGAGCGAGTTAAGGGATATATATCGCGCTGAAACGGGAAAGGTCAACACTCAGATCTTTGATGTTGTTTTTGTTATGTTAACTGCTGTTTAACGGCTCGCTCCAAGAGTTATCTCAACAATTTTGAATCGAACTGCTCCAGGCTTAACGCAGCGTTTCCTTACGCACAGGATCGCTGTACCTTCTTCTTCAAACGCACACAGTCTTCCACGACGCCAAATACGATCCCCCTCCTTCGGCGATGATAGACGACCCACTGATCAGTTTCGCTCAGCGGTAAAGCACTAGTACCGAAGTCTTGTTTTCTGCGAAAGCCTAAGCGTTTTGAAGGGGCTGGGTGTGGCGCAGCGTCAGTCTGTTCTTCGCCAACTGTAGTCGCCTTCAGCTTTCGAAATCGGATGAAAATGGGCTGGCGCTGAGCCAAAGCCGGCCGGTCCCTCGAAGGCATCAGCGTCTGCAGCGAACAAGTTGTTTCCAATAGTTGCTCAGATGACTGTTCCTTATCTCACTCCTTCGCCGCTCGCAGGGTAATATGAGTGGGGGAGAGGGTGGGGTGGGGAGGGGAGGGGGGTATTGAGGCCTAAAGATGGCCATTTTGGCACAGTATTTTCCCTCCACCTTCCGTGGCTATCATACTTTCCATCAGTTTCACACCAGAAGGCCTGTCTTCAGTTGTCCACGTGCCCCAGGGGTACAGCTTACTTTGTATCATTGTACTTGGTGATTCTCTTTTGTCGGCCTCGTATTAGCGCAGCATGTCTAATAAGTAGAAAGGTTAATTATGTCGTCATAACGCTTCGTTAACCCCATCAATCTCATTCATTAAGGATGAAGTCAAAGAAACGAACCTTTATGCAGGCTAACAAAGCAGGCAAAGCACATTGCACGCTATGCGTTTGTAAGGTCAGCTGTACTAACTCTCCGAGTTCCTGCTTCTAGTACTTTTCTTTGACTCCACTATTCATATAGAATGATTAATTTCTTGTGATTCTGTCAGGGTACAGCTGCAACGGTGATCAATTCCAATAGTACCTGCGGCTACATCGCGATAACTAGCCAAGGATGAGTATTGTTGGGCAGGAAATGCGGGAAGAGGGAACACCTGGCTCAGAGGATTCGTAAACACTGTGGCAGGAAGGGGAGTTTATTCAGTCGCCAGGGAGGAATATCGTACGTGGGTTCCGGGTACATCGTCGGGATGGGTGAAGGGCGGTGCGAACCCTCCCTCCCAAATTTCTTCTCCTGTACGACCACCCTTTCACCTTTCATGACCGTACCTGCCTACCATGCTGGCAGGTACGATCTAAAACTTACAATCTTATCATTGCTTCTTAGGATTGTGCCATTTAGCTTCGAGAAGGGGGGGGGTGGGGGATCGGAAGTAGGCAGATCATCTATCCACCAGAAGTAGTAGTTTTGTCGTGCCGCCAGTCCAATTATGGCAAAGCGGTTGAGGGCGGAGGGGGGGGGCTAAAAGACCATCCTCCTGATGATATTTGTACAACGATGACGTGCGCTGTTTTAGTTACATAGGGTGTCTGGATGGGCTTACTGTTCCCGAAGGAGAAGTGAGTCCTCTCTCCTGAGCCTACTGAAGCGGCACACTATTTCCAGTCAT
Source organism: Cooperia oncophora (assembly GCA_036418165.1). Taxonomy (NCBI): domain Eukaryota; kingdom Metazoa; phylum Nematoda; class Chromadorea; order Rhabditida; family Trichostrongylidae; genus Cooperia; species Cooperia oncophora. The sequence continues at coordinate 2,386 of MU912477.1, forward strand.
ATCCAGAAACAAAAAGGGGCCGGTTAAAGTGCATACTTGCGAGGCTGGGAACCCATATTCCAGTAGTGCCGGCTCCACTCCAACGTATTTGCCTTCCTTTGCTCTGGACCCTTGCAGGCGGTGGTCGCTCTCCCAAACAGCTGCTTCAAAATGCCCCTTTTGCCCTCAGATATTTACTGTAGCTCCTGCGCTGATCGATGGAATCTTGAATGCGATTTTTCTGTGGTGAATTGACGGGGCTCATCTTGACTTCACCAGCCGTGTTCGACAGAGTTTTATAGGGAATTGGGAAGGGAGCATTTGGAGGGCCATATTTGAGCAAATTCAGATTAGACGCAAATTCTCCTCATTGCCGTGATGTGCCCTGTGCAAGAGTGAGCAATATTCGGCATTCAGACGCACAACTTGTAGAGGTGCACGTGGCCTGCAGTTTTCCCTCTTCGTTTAAGTATGTTGATGTTAAACACCTTTTCGCTGTAGATATTTCAAGATTTAATGGCATATATTCAAATCTTCATTCTCACGGTAACTTGTTGTCATTATACGAAATGAGAAAAGAACTGGGGGCGGAGGGGGGGGGGCACGCATCTGAAAAAGTTCCAGAGCGAGTTGAATTCCGTCCTTTTGCATAACCGGTGCGACACTTAGTTGCAACAGTGTCGCCCCCTGCTACTCTGACAATCGTGGTTGGCGTATATGCGCTATTCATAGTAGCTCCACCCACGTGTCGGCGGTCCCACCCATTTATAGAGAGCGATTCATTTGCTCGTGACCACTTCAACATTCGATCGCACTGTGTCTGTCTTCCCGCTCGTCATTCTGCTCTCTCATTCGTTGTCTCTGGTCTCTCACCCGCGCTCGCAGTGTCTCTTCAGCTCTCTTATCCATTGCAATAAAGCAATCGCAGAGAGGACTTTATCTGTGATGTTTCTGTTTCGTTTCCTCGTTGATAAGCCGATTAGCACTTACAGCTTTATGTCTGGACACCATTAGCTGAAATCGTCGGTCTCTGAAATGAATGTTGTCCTGGAAACAGCATCCAGTATTCCGAGAAACCACTAAGTATATTAAAGCTCTTTATAGGTCGTAATGCTTTCATTTTCATTAGATAAGTTGGAATTTGCCCAACGCGGCAGCTTTTTCGACGAATTCTCAATGAAGTCGTATATTGAATTCAGTTGGGAAGCTCATTACGTCATTGAATTCCTGCCAACATCTCAAAACCTAATCCATGAGCAGTAAATACAATTGATTCTTTGGAGCTGCAAGTCCTTGATCTGAACTCAATTAACGCTGAGCTCTTCCTTCTCCCTATTCCTTTTCTTTTTATCCTTCATGTAGAGTTTCGCTCAGCTTGACGAGACCGTGAAACTAGCGGAAAACGTTCATTTTGTTATTCTCAGATATTGAATTTTCATAGTAGATTTGATACCATCGGAGATAGCACTGCATTCTTGGTGTTTGATCAATTTTGCCTTTTAATATTAAGTAATACTATTCGACTGCACGAAGACACACTCCTTATCCCAAAAACGGAGTAGGCGTGGCATTGAGCATGGCATAGAATGGGTTACTCGTGGGATATTTCAGTTTGAGACAACTGTCATCTTGTTCTGTGTTGCACAGAGACACGGCCACATTTGTGTCAAATTGAAAACATCTCTTCAAGAACAGATCCATTGCCACGTTAAAAGTCCGCAGCCACGCCTACCACATCCCAGGGATTTCCAGTGCAGGCCCTTTGCGTGGGCAAGGTGGGCAGGTCAAACCGTAAAACTGTACCACTTTCACCACTCAGAACAGCGTGGCCAGGAAGCTAGATTCTTGTCGTTGCTGGCACTATTTATTATGGTTGCTATAGGTCCGCGAACTATGTTTTTATGACCTTCCTACTATGCGCTCCTCGTCTGCCCTCTCTCACCGAGATGCTCCCTCGTCTGCACCCTCTCACCGACTTGTTCGCTGAACTTGGTTGAGAACGGTGAACTCCTCTACCATGAGATCTCGGATGATCTCTCTAGAGTCAAACATCTTCTCAAAGAAGGTTTTACAGCCTTGATCCCATCGAAGGCTATTCGAGGAGCAGTTGCCACGGCAGCAGAGCACGTCCTGTCCCTGAAGGGACTTTTTGCAATAGAACCCCTTCTCCCCAAATTTTCCTCACTGGTACGACTGGTATAACCCATGCTTCCCCCTCCCTTCTACCATCTTGCTGGTTTTCTTTACCCGATTTTCTCTCACTCCCTCCGAGAATTTTCGGAAATTTTCCAGTCTCCCAGAAATATTGCCGTCCAGCGTGGAGGTGGTGGTAGCCACCAAGTCACTGCTGAATACGCCTATCGAAAAGAGCAGATGTGTAAGACTTTGGTTGGTCGCGAACAAAAGGGAGGATGAAAACAAGAACAACAAAAAAGTACCGAAAAAGTTTCCCAGGTCAAAGACGACCTCCTTCCCACTCCCCCCAACGATCAAGTAACTACCTCTCCCCCTCCCCTTTCTCCACTGGGAATTCTCCAGCGTACGAGGTGTCTGTACCGTTAATGAGTTCTCCCTATGTTTTCAATTGATTCGCTAATGTATCAATGATTTTACACTTTAGTAAAACCTACTCAACAGCAAGGAGATTAGAGACAAATACAGAGCCACACCACAATCAGGCAAATCTTGGCTGGATGGCTTTTTTACAGAATTTCCAGTTTTTTACTTTCTATATTACCAGAGTTTTTTGTATGCAAAGGCAGATACAGCCTCCCAAAAGGCACGGTGATTCACTACATGATTAACGAAGTCTTCCGATATTGGGCGGGAGATGTAGCGGAAGAGAAAAATGTAAGGAAATTATCCCTGAAAAATCCTGAGAAGGAAGAATCCCTTCTCTATATGCCACTGTGATCCTGGACGCCTCAGATCCACTTACATTTTACCAGAGATTCAGATATTTTTGCCATAGCGTCGTCCAAGATGGTCACAACAGCTACAACTGTAAACCTTAATTTCTAGATCGAGTAAAATTACCCTATCTTAGAGTATTTCGTGCTTAGTGCACCCAAAAAAAATCCATTCTTATAACAGCAGCCGATTGATCCGACAGGTTAAAGACAGCTCCCGCGATAAAAGTGTCATGGATAGTTGCTTTTCAATTACGAAACAGTAGCTGATAAGTAATTCTCCAAAGAAGAGAAAAAGCAAGAAGAGTTCTCAAGAACACCATAAACAAGATCGCTCCCTGTCAGTCACACAGCCCTGCGGTCATTGTGCAACCCCTGGCTCACAAATCCCTTTTTCGCATCTCCCAGTAATGGATATCATCCAATGCAAAAAAGAATACGGAAAACAACAAAAACACGGAAGAAAAACTCTTGAAAAGGAAAATAAACTTTAAAAACTCGGCGTCCGAATTTAGGGTTACGGTAGCGTGCATCTTTTAGTGTGTTTAGTGCGTCGAGCTTTTGCACCACGAAAATTGGGTCGCTCGTGATTTTTACGCGTTTTACCTTGCGAGATGGGATGAAGTTGACTGTATGTGCTGCTAATGAATAAAATGTAATAAAGGAAAGCAGAATTATTCATGGGCACGAGCGTGGTCAGCGAAAAGGACATGAATGCCGATTAATGCCCGCCGCCCCAACAAAGAACAACTGAGCGGCCCTCCGTCGGAGGGCATCTAGCAAGTGAGGCGGTCCAACTGAGCGGGCGTTAGAACTAGAACTTTGAGGGGCTGTAGCTTGCTCCTCGCTCGTTGTGGAGTCGCGAGAGTGGGACAGTTTCTAGCTTGGGGGCTGTACTACTTGCACAAGGAAGGACGACCATGTACTACTTGAGCGCGGGGGCTGTCTTTAAGTCTGAACTCTGAACGCATCGATGTCAGGTCATTAAGAACACCTCATTAAGCATCAGCAGAGCTGGATGTGCTATATTGCCGCGGGGGAAATCTGGGTTTTCATATGACCACTTGCTTGATATCTAAATGTATTCCTGAGCTTTGATAGCTCTGCACGCTCACTCTCCTCCCACTGATCTGCTCTGGCCCTCCTTTGATCATCGCCGCTCACCTGGCCCACGAGCGCCGATCCTCCTCATATTTCGTGCTCAGCCATCACTGCTGGCTTGCAGGCGTTGCTCCCCCTCATTCGAACTCTCCTAATTGTTATAATGACTACTGTAATCTCACATACTCTAGAACTACTTCAAATTAAGAGTCCTTCTACGAATCCACTCTCTAATGGTGGGCATAAATGCGTTCTCCCTGAAAGAGTCCCACTTATTCGTTTTGAGAATTTTATTTTCGATGTTCAAGCGCATTTGTTTGCCGTGCAGTCGTTATCGAATAACACTCTAGCCGAATATTCTACTCCACATAGGTTCGTAAATTTTTTCATCGAATGTGAAAAAAATCAAATAAGCTCCGACACCTTACACTTTATCCCCTCCGCCACACGTTTCGTTTTTTAGCGAGCTTCTCTAACATTTTGTTTCCATTCGTGAATAAATGAACTGCAGTTACCAGTCAAGTTTGCTTCAAGATACTACTATAAACTGGCCTAGAACCCTCGACGTGCTCTCGTTGCCACCCAAACTCGTCCCAGCTCTCTTGTCAAGAAATGTGGTCCTTGACTGAAGTTCACCCTAAGGGCAAGTTGGTAGTATCAGAGGCAAATTGCTTCCTCGGATGTCCACGAAAATGCGCGATGCCGTGGTATTTCCTTGAAAGTTGAAGGAAAGTGCAACTGGAAGCTTCTAATCGGAAGTCGGAAAGCCTAGTAAAAGCCAATCCATGCTAATTCAACGCATTTTTTGACAACTGGTTTCTTCAGAGGCAGAGCCACGATTGCCATTTTTGGATACTGGTGTTAAAATCGAGGCACGTCCTGCCTTGGGGATCCCCAGCAAGGAGGGCTGTATCTTGCCGCTAGAGGTAGGGGTCGTAATTGCCTTGATGAGCAGAGTTTTCGGTTAGTGGCTTCTAGGTTTTCCTCATTCCCCGTGCGCTATACCCCCCCCACTCTTCACACACACAACCCCCTCGAGCTCGACAGCAGCTCTTTTAGAAAAATATTGGGGATTGTTGTAAGAAAAAGGGAGAGTTCGGAATCATGATGCATAGGGGATGAAAAAGGGTGAGGGGAGTCTTTCCGGAAGACGAAATTCTGCGATGTTGTATTTTGCTGAATTGTCCCTAACGGTAAGTCGGAAAGGACACTGGGAAGCACAGCGGCAAAACACATCGAAAACGCGCTAAGTAAGGCTTCAGTGGGTTCTAGGCATTCTATGTGCACACGGTGGAGAGACATTGTGCGCGGAATAGAGAAACAGGCGGCGGTGGCGAGGGAGTGCACAAGTGATCGAGGCAGAGCAATGGGTAGATCGAATAGATCGAATCGAAAAGGGAGGAGATCCACAACTGGGGCGGAGACTAGGTAATTTGGGAGAGCCTTGGGGCAAAAATCGGCGACGGAGGGGCTTTTGCACATTCGTTGCTTCCTATTGTCTTGTCGAGCTATCAAAACGACATATGTTAAATCTGGTGAAACCATGAAGTGATACCAGTCAAAATTGTGAGGCGCTCAAGACGCTCGTAATTAGCCGCTCCGCCGCGCGCCGCTATCGGTGCAGCGTTACCTTAATTTGCATTAGCCTGTCGAGTGGAGTACTGGGCTTCTTTAGACTGCAACATGGTAGATATTTATATCTATTTTTGGTTACACATTGCTTATTATCGCCATCTACCACCTGGATATATAGTCATTTGCGGGCGCGAAGTCGCACGCGACCCCCACCAGCGCGGCGAATCACGATTGTCTTGATGCATACCCGTCAAAAATTGTAGAACCTACTTTTCACTCCGTGAATATTACCTTTCCACTCCTGTAAAGCAATGCACACGACAATGGGAACCAGCTGAAGCGGAAAATGTCCCCCCCCCCCTTCGCCAAACTGAACTCTAGCAATACTATCCATGACTTTTGAGCGAAGGTGGGACATTCTTTGCGGTTGCATACCCGCCACTTTTTCTTAGGGGAAAGGTTTCTCAACTCGTCGTCGAAAGCAAGATGTTAAGTGCATTTTGCTGCATGTCGGGAGCACCGGAAATCGGAATTCGGAAAACACACTGCTCAGTTTCATCGTAGGGACACCTGAGACACGCGCGTCACTCATTGCCACGAGAGCACCTATTGTTGTCGGGCTAGATGAATGCATTTCATTTCATACCCCCTTTTTCAACTGTACACAAACAGCCGTTCAGATCACAGCTCACCCTTCGCCCGTCCTCTCGGCCTACACCCACCACTTCCTGGATCGGGGAGCTGTGGGCTAATGTACACTTACTAAGCACCTCTTACTATTCTGATTACTGAGATCGAATCCAGTCATGACGTGTGTTGCCAAGCTTTTCTTTATTAATGCGATTTCACGGGCTTATCTTCAAAGCAAAGTTCGTGCTTTTCCTGAAATAAAGTTACGAAATGGTGCAGACGTGAGCAGGGATTTGTGATTCGAGGGTTATGTAACCTGATTGTGACGAAACAGCATGCGCCCTCGGTCAAAACAGCCACGAAAGCAGACATATTGAATTTGTTAGGCTAAGGAAGTACTGGTCAAGATGAAACTGCGGTACACATGTAGTCCGAAGATGACTAATTAAACTCAGAGGGTGAAAGTTCATGAAGGTTTTTTCGTCCAATAAGAAAGCCAGATAATCGCGTACGTGCCGTCTGGCACAGGTTGTTTAGGCCGAAGAATTGGCCGAGCTTTTGGTTCCATCAAATGACAAATCGCAGCCACTTCCGCATCAATTGCAACGGCACCTTTGCGCTTTTTTGCATATCTTCCGCCACATCAGCTCAAGCCATTTGGTTCCCTCTGATAGTCTCCAACCCACCTCGAGCTCTTGAAGGCTAGCTTCCCTTCAAATCCAATATTTCTCGATTTTTTTGGGTTGCATTCGCTCTGTGATCTCCGGTTCTACCGCCTTGTTTATGTTCATTCCTGGCGGTACTTTTTGAAGGACCTTGGATGATGAAATAGTTAGCATTTAATACGTGATTTGTCGCAAAATTTCTTAAAGTAAATCTGTAGCCGTTATTTGCTGTCCTTCAAATCCCACATCCGCTCCTTGTCAATGTCATGTGAAGTCGCTTTTCAGACTGAAGACGTCACCGACGACGCCACGCCTACTTCTCACTTCCACATTTTTCTTATGCTTGAAGTTCCCTTTGCGTTTCACTGCGCAACAAATCCATCTCTTTTACGTCTATGTGTAGATTATGAGAGGTCAACGGGCCAGACGGGCCAAACAAACCTCATTTCTCTCTCTCCTCTTCACTCTTTAATTAGCTATTGTCTGGAAATTTTCCGTTTTCCGTTGATCGTGTCGAATAGGGGCTGATTAATGTTCAAAGGGTCAAAACGAGCGTTACATTTCAGGTGATGGGCAACTCGTCCAGCTCATCGTCATCAAGAGTTCGGCATAAATCCGAATCGATGGAAATTCGTCAGAAAAAAACCAAACCCGACGGCGAATTTTCAACAAAAAGTCGTTCGCTTATGGAGTTGGGAAGTAGTCAACGTGCTAAACGTTCTATTGCTGCTATCAAACCATCCGAACGACCGAAACAACCCCTAAAGGAACATCGAAGTGGAAGGTAAATAATTCAGTTTTCTATTTTTTGAATTCAAAAATATCTCGAACTCTCCCTTTGTAAAAGAGCAATTGCCTGAAAAAAAAACTTGATTTGACCGCCGCAATTCAGATGTGCGTTGGTCAAATTTCAAAGGGCTTCTCACATCCGGGAAAACTCCCAAAAGTGACCAGGAGGCTAGCCAGGATTGCGCTATTCGACATAGAAGGGGTTAAATAGTGGCCTCAGAAGAGTGATGAGGAGAAAGCTTCTGACGTTGATGAATCCCCTCCTCGAGAATACTCCACGCATTTTCCTTTCATTCAGTATTGTGTCGACTCCTCACACGGGATTTGGCTCTCAGATACTGCTGCTGGGGCAAAGCTTGCAAAATACGACCCCCTCTCCATCTTTGACCCTCGGGTAGCTCCCTTTCCTTCACCATCCCTCATTTCTACGTACTACCTTTCTGAATGTTTCCAAATTCCTATCACTTTTTTGAGGTTTTTTTTCCGGGAATTCTTACACTCATCCTCTCAAAAAACTGCTATTGAAGAGGAGGGAGGGGTGGGGGAGGGAAAGGCGTTGGGGGTCTAGCGCACTTGAAGCAAAAAAAAACGGAGACGAATCACCAATCAAAAGCATTTTTTACGAGGCAGATAAGACTCCACCCTCCAGCGGCCAAATACGACCCCTCCCTCTCTGGGAATTCCCAGTACGACGTGCCCTGGCTATAAGGTGCCGACGGCTATTAATACGGAAGCGGCTGATTATTACCTGTCTCTTCCGGGGTGGGAAGATGGGTGAGTTGTCCAAGCGCCATTTGGCCCATTCTATAAAGTGCCGAGGTTAGCTGATGAAGGTGTCAAGCTTCTATCCTCCCAGTCAAGACAGATACTGATCTCAATCCCGTAAGATTAATTTTTATTTCTTGCGAGGGGCTCGAATTCGTCCTGGATTTGATTAGGCAGGGATCCTTTGTTCCGGAAACATTAGATATCAAAACAAAAATAAACAAAGGCGCGTTACTCATGTTGACCAGCTTATTTGAAATTCACTAAGCATGGGCATTCATTAAAATTTAGCATAGGGTGGGACATGACGTTCCTTAGTTCGTGAATCAGCTGATTTTTGAACTGCGGTAGGGCCAGACGGTAGAAAAGTAAGCGACCTACTGACCTTGCACGTAAACAATAGCGGCCTTCTTAAAACTGTGTCATCTTCTTTATGGGATTTGATCATGTTCTATATGGCCGTAGAGGATTTTTTGTCACACCTATAGGTTTTTTCTTCGGAATCCCCTTATATATACCAATATGATTTTGTGGTGACTCTGTGACAACAGGGGCAAGATGCTCTTAACTAGTACTCCTTTCGGAGAACTTTTCACTGAGAATGCGTGTGCGTGTAAGTTTTCTAAACTTCTCTGTTTTTTCTTGAGGTTTTTTTTATCTCGAGAGGCCTATACATCATTTGGCGAGGTACATGAGTTGCTTCAAAATGCACTTTTTGCTGTACAAGCCCTTTCCATGGATTCACCTGATGAGGCCATTTTTGCAACGATAAGCCTTATAAAGTGCAATCGGTGAGCGCTTCGGCGAAATTCGCTATTCGTTGCACTTTCTCGGGTTCGAGCCAGCTTCGCGCTGTTCAAGCGGTACGCTTACCTGAATGGACATGTGCCATGTGGGAGGTGAGAAGGTCCGCAACTGCAGAACTGTGCCCCTTGCCACTTGAAAGGGTGCGGAAGTGATGCTTTAAGGCGCTGAAGGGTGGATTACATTAGGGTCTCCACCGATCGTCCAGAACTTGCAAATGGATGCCAGGGTCTCGTAGAGGACATTGTGAATGGCAACTTGTCTATCGCGACCAAGCGTAGAGAACAACAACTACCTAACCAAACGAGACAGACACAAACACAAAGGCGATTGACTTGGTCAGGCATATAGTTGGTAGTGAGGCGTGTTGCGTGCGGCGTATTCTGCCTACTCTGCCTGTAGGCGGAGTTCCAAACGGCATCCAGCTACCAATACCTTCCAACGCGACCCTCCACCACAATACGAACCACTTAACCCTCTCCCTCAACACCTCTACCTTCAACTACAAATCATCTTTCAGGATCCCTCGGTATTAAGAGCGAGGGTAAGGAAGAAGAAGAAAGAGGTTATTTCAAACTTGTGTAGGGCCAAGTTTGAGGCGCGCTGTGTATCTAGTAGCGAGTGAGGTCACATGTTTAGTTTTTCTAATCG
>MU912477.1:25480-51569 GCA_036418165.1 Cooperia oncophora
GAGAGTATGGGAGAGTAGGAGAGTGACGAACGGCTCAATTAGGCGTCGTGGAGTTGAGGTGTGTCAAGCGCATACTACTGCACTACTAGATAATACCGTACGCTAAATTGGTTAAATTGCATAATGCAATGTTTGAACTGCATAATGCATTATTGTAAAGGATAAAACAACATGGGATCATAGTAGGATCTTTCATACGGATGAGCATGTATGTTTGGCCGTACCTTAGTCCAGAAAACGGCCATGAATTGCTAAAAATTTCTAAACGGGACCATTTGCAACAGATCACCTCTGAGGAAGGATATAGTACCTGCAAAAGACGAGAGTTTCCGTAGTTCGGTTCAATTTTGGTGCGACAATGTAATAAACATTCCGTTCCAACAGCCAAACCACAGAATTATGCAATTTAACCATTTTAGTGTACGGTATTGTCTACCAATGCGGTGCGTTGCACACGCCGCAATTCCACGACGCCTAATCGAGCTGTTCGCTACTCTCCTACTCTCCCATACTCTCTAGTCCCCGCCGCTGGCAAACGCTAGTGAAACGCTGGCACGCTAGATCAATACCTACACTTTCCTTGTCGCTGCCGCTGCCGAACGCTGGAAACGCTAGCATACGCTGGCGTACGCTGCTGCAAACTATGAACGCAGCCCTATGTGAAGCCGAAATAAACCTGATAAACCCGAAATGAACCTGACCTGAACAAAGATTTTCAACTCTCTCCCGTGCATGGATTTGATGAATATCGATCGATTAATTCGGCAGTACCGTTACAGCCTGCTGATACAGTAGCGGCGTGGTCAAGCCTGGTTACCATGATGTTCTCAGCTGTACGAGATGGTTATTATTCCGCTTTACGGAAGCATCGGATATCTTCCAGGCGTAGTCTACAGAGGCAGCTCACACAGGAATATCAACGTGATGTTGATAGTGTAAGCGAATTGATTTTTCCTACACAAATATTTTCGGCTTTCCAATCAAGACCATTGGCAAGCTATTAGGATCAATAGACCTTGAAAAAAATTTGTACCCTACCCAATATTTTCATAAGTATGAAATAAATCATGTTCTGTTTTGTCTCGATTCCAAAGTGCTTATCTTTTGGAAAATGCAAGAAAAAGAAAGGAACACTCGAAGTACTAACGTGGTTGAGGTTCCTTGAGAGGATCTTCTTCGGCGGATGATGGGACGTGCTCATCGGGAGACGTGTTTAGCGCCGCGCCAACCTCTTTTTTCCTTTTTTTTCTCTTCGGCAAGCAACAATGCCGTATCATATCGTTCGTAACTGTCGTTTTCTATCATTTCTTTCAAATTTTCTCTCCTATAGCCGCTACCGTTTGAACAGCTGGTGGAGAATGGGCCGGCGGCGCACCAAACTTGTTATCACCGACAAGCCCCATTATCCGCATCGAAAAAGATTGTACTCGTGGGCGCGCTCCAGAGGACTGTTGACGAGCAGTTTCGCTCCATTCTTCCTCATCTAGTACCTTCCAACGCCTCAAACTGGGGTCCTGCTAGCTAATATCCCTTCCAATTATACCAACATTCTCACGCTTGCAAACGATAAGGGGTGTCAAGAGGCGTGGAGAGGAGAGCAGCCAGTAGGCCTTCCCACCAACTGGTGCTACTTGATGCTGCAACACTTGTTGTAACAAAACGCCCTGTTTCATTTCGATCGATGCCAATTCACACGCCCACTCGTCCGGAGGGATATTGGCTGCGATAGTCCGATTTCTTCAATCCATCCCTAAATTCAACAATTCCGGCATAAACTCACCTCGAAACAGTAACGGTAAGCCGGACACGATTGATCGACTGTGACAGAAATCCTGTAACCTTTCTTTTCTTCGATTTGGTGAGCTCCCATGCGCGAATGTTGGCGTTTCTTTTCATACCAAACGGATTATAGGAAATGGGATTTCAAGCTCATTTGTATGAGGTTTTTCGTAATTTCCTGACCGAATAGTTCTCATCCATCTTTAGAAGATTACCATGCTCCACAGATGAAAATTTTTCAATTTCCTGCTGCTGAGTTCCTGAACCTTCCAAGAATATTTCTCACCCTTCTGAATGTTATGCGAATCGTTTACAGCAGGTGGAAGTTGACGCCAGTACAACCGAAAGGGTACGTTCACATCACCCGGCTGTTCGAAGTGTCTCCATGTATGCTGTAGCATCTTCCAACGGTACCGAGAAAAAAAGTAAGTTTTTCTGTAATACGTAAGGGCCAAGTTTAGCGCTGCACTCACCCAGTACAACAAAGAGTTTCTTCGAACATTTTTCGCGTGAAACATTGCGCTGGGAACGTTGCCACCTCCACTCGAAATCTTAGAGATGGGTAGGCGTGGCTGCTTTTTTTCAGTGAACATGGTGGTTACTGTTCCTTTGAGAAAAAAAATATTCCCATTCTGACCCAATTGTGGTCCTGTCTCTATCCAATGCACAACAAGATGAGAGTGTTCGAAACTGAAATATCCAAAGTGACGCGTTCTGTGTCACGCTCAAATGCTACGCCTACCCCATCTCAGGGATACGGAGCATATAAAAATAGTTCGAAGCATCGTCCAGCAGCTGAAGGCGGACCTTGAACAAGTTTTAGTCTTTTTCCGATAAGTAGACCTGTGAATGGTGGGTAAGAGGGCATCTGGTACCGAATTTCTAAACTGAAGTTTCTCTTGATTGAGCGCTTTTCTCCAAACGGTTTTTTTTCCCTAGTTTTGTAAGTCCGTACTGACCTGCTCTTGCACGCATGAACCCTGTCGTGGAGGTGGTGAGGAGGGGAGGGGGGTTTTATTTGACTGAACACCCCCCCATCCAACGCAATCGTTTATCATTCCCATCGGCGGTGAACTCGTCCGAGCGCCGGAAAACTCGTACCACATCTCACTGTGAGCAGGTCTTATTTGACGGAATCTTCTTGGCTTTTCCTGCTGCGCCCCACGTGTGTGCCACGTAATGCCCCATAACCGTCATTTTCCGTCGCACACGGTGGCTTCACAGGGGAGCCAGACATTGCTACGATACAAGCATAGCACAGTTATGACGTGTGTGATGACTTAGCACCCTCCCCCCCCTCCCCAGCTGTCGAAGGCACGGTAGCGTTTCCCGTTCCTTGAATGTGCCAGGAATGGAGTACAGGACCAGTAGCAACACAGCTAATTACCTTCCATGCTCCGCCCAACTAACCTTTCTTGACCAGCGCAGACTCCGTTCATGATAACATCCATCGATAGTGCGCGGTCCGTGCTCGCGTGCGGCTCTCTTGCGCACTGCCAAGTCCTGTAATTGCGATGGGGAACAAAGTAAAACGCACTTTTCTGAAGCGTCGTAACATTAGGTTCGCGTGCAAAATAATAGCGAAGATGATGACGACGGTGTAGCTGCACTTCTGCAATATCCCATCGGAGGCCGCTGCATTACAAACAGGAAATAAAAATGAAACCTACGGTCCCATCGTTCAGTTTGAAGTATTACTGTGGCTTTTGGAGCCGGATTCGGCGCCGGAATCGCCAGGAAATTTACACGCTATTTTGATACTTACAGATGCATTTGCCTTATTTCTTTCATTTTTGTTTTATTTAATCTACACTTCGCTTGCTTCTCTCACTTTTCTAGCCTTTGGTCATCGTGCTAATCCCTTCTTTCGACTTTGCAGACTGGCAACACCTCAAGTAGTTGCTTCGCATCCAGGAGCAATTGCGTTTACGTTCTTGTTGTAATTAACTAACGAAGTGCGAACGACTTAAGGCCAGTGTTTATTATGTTTGATGCGGGATAGCCGGCTGCTGATTGATGAGCGCGGAATGTTGCAGAAGCAGCCAATCCCAGTGCTCTCCTGAGTTCTGCCCCGTCGTCCATCATCCTCTCGGCTCTCATTTGCGACAAGCACCACCTCAATAGTTTTCGCATTATGGACATTGCCGTTTCTTTGCTTGTATTCCAAAGCGCAATTACAGGACTTGGCAAAGTGCCAAACGAGCCGCACACGACCCGCGCGCAAGCGACGGCTGTTAGCGTGAACGGGTGCAGTTTTGCGCGCAAACGGCCACTGGGGCGTGAGCATGGAGGAATTCGCGTGTTTCACGGTCCTGTATCTCCATACCTGCGCATGTTAGGACGGGAAACCGTTACGCTTCGATGGGGGCTGATAGTCACGCACACCCGAACTATATGTGATCGTGCCAAGTGTCTTTTAGGAATGTCTACAAAGACGTTCATATTTGATCAAAAAAATGAAACTGAAATTCTGACAACTATTCTTCGTAAATGCAGTTCATCTTCTAAATGTCAGGCATCATCCTAAAAGTGCAGAGTCGTTGCATACATCAAAAGCGTAGCAACCTACCAGTTTTTTTTAGTAGAACTTGTGTGTAAAGCGACACTGCAGTGTACGCATAACGTAAAACGTGCTATTTTTAAGGCCATGAGACGTTTCCGGGAAACACATTCACATTCTGAAAACACATTCAAGATCATTGAAAACACCCTGTAATACTGGCGCAGTTCCTTGGACCCAGGGAGCATCCATCTATAAGAAAAGTTCCAAGATACGACCAGCCCCTTCTCTAATATCCGACAAAGAAAGGAGTGAGGGACAGCCCTCTGATCAGTCATGGTGAACAGCATAACTGCGCTGGGGCAGGGGTACATATTTCGTTTGAAAGGTGAAAAATGAACAAGCAAACTATTTCCATCGGACCAATTTTCCCCCCCCCCCTCACTCATCGGAAATTAGTACGCCCTGATAGGACCACCGTGCTCTCCCTCTCCTCAAGTGGAAAAGACCATCTCCCAACTAACCACACCCATATGATTAGTGCGGAATACTCACGGAAAACCAATTTCGCGGTTACCTGGTAATGTAGGAAAGTTGCGTTGAAGTGAAAGGGAACGTGACATGATTTATTATTGCGGCAACTATCCTCTTAACGGCATAATGCACGATAATTTGGTGCTTGCTCAAAAATAGTGGCAAGGAAGCTGATTAGTGGCAAGGCGACGAAAAAAAACTCTAAGCGGCCAAGATTCTGCGAGAAAGCCTTTGTTTTGCACGGCATTGGACGAGTGTTCTTGGACGAGTTTCGCGTTGGTGTCTTACCAATAACCGCTCTAATAGATGCGGCAGCACATATGTATTCATATATACACGCGGCAACGCTTCATATCAATTCTAATTCACGAGTGCGGCAAGAATAACAGCGTCGATGTGACTGGGCGGCCATCTGTGGGCGGGCGGTTGCGGTAGGCGTATGGGTGGGCACGTTGCACCTTGATTGGCGCATAAAGCGCTCTTGAATTGGTAGGCGCCAGGCAGCGCTAGGCAAGGGGCACAGTAGTCATTCACACCAGTCCTGTCCACCCCACACTGTCTTCGAGCGCTTTTTATGGAAAACCGACAAACTTGCTCATTGACTCATTCGTTTCATGTTGCAAACACGATTTTTCTTGAAAGCTAGTACAGCCCTGCAGTTTCTTTTTTCATTTCCACCAATTTTTCAATCGAAATTGTACTTGCAGTAAATGGTGGTTCGGTGAATATCATGGCTCCAGTGGCGACACCTCGACGGGTTCCACCATCAATATCAAGGCAGCTGAGTGTTGATCAAATTCGGCCAAACAGTAATTTGAGCAGTAGTAAGAGTCCGAGAAGTTTGACATCGCCTATCAATCGTCCACGGCCAATATTCGAATGACGTCATTTGTCGTGCCATATTTTATGCTATTGCACTTCTCGACAAGATCACTACATGTACGGGTCAATAGAGTATATACTTCGTTCATCACGGTTTTTTGCCCACTTATAGGTTTTAGTTGTCGGGTCTTATAAAGCTAAAATAATATTTAGTATATAAAATGTATATCAAATGTTTTATTTGTGTTGAAATGCCTGTATGTATACATTCCTTATAAGGAAGTTGGAGATTACACCTAAAGGTACTTTATACATAAATTTCTGTTGAATAATTGTTTTGTGACTGTACTGTTGTGGTCGTCTTAATAAATATGTTATTTGGTCATCTAAATCCTCACAATTTGCAAACAGTTGTGAGAGGACGCAGACAGTTAGGTTGTCCGGAAAGTTCTCAGCGTTTTGGGTGTTTCACTTTAAACGATCATAACTTTCTTAATACTCATCGGATTTAATCGAAATAAGCACCGTTCGAATCAGCACACTTTTGCCAATGTGACACAGTCGATAAATCCCATCAAAGAAAAAAACTGGGTGGTCGAGAATCCACGAAGGCTTTTTTGCCTGGTCCTGATTGATGAAGTATTTTCCAGCAAGGAAGTTCTGAAAATGTTTGAAAAGGTGATAGTCGGTTGGTGAAAGGTCTGGAGAATATGGCGGGTGAGGTAGAACTTCAACCCCCAATTCGTTTATGGATAGTGATTTGTGAAACGTGTGGGCGGGCGTTGTCATGCAAAAGAATCGGACCCTTTCTGTTGACAAGTGCTGGCTGCAGCTGACGCAATTTTCGGTACATTTCGTCGATTTCTTCACAGTAGGGTTCTGCTGTGATGGTTTGGCCTGGTGATAAAAAGTTATAGTGGATCACACCAGCCGATGACCACCAAACCGTGACCATAATCTTTTTTTCGTGAGGATTCGGCTTTGGAAATTGCCTCGGTGGTTCGTCGGCATCCAACCACTGTCCGTCTCCTGTTATCATACATGATCCACTTTTCATCACAGGTGACAATTCGGTCCAAAAACGGGTCGTTTCTGTTGCGCAAAAGCAGTGAAGAAGAAACCTCGAGACGTGCCAATTTCTGCCGGTCACTCAAATTGTGGGGCACCCACTTGTCGAGTTTTTTCACCTTCCCAATGCGTTTCAGACCATCCGCAACAGTGGATTTGCCAACGCCTAGCTTTTGCATCTCTCGAACTGTTTGGGATGGGTCAGCCTCCAAAATCCCCTTAAATCCTCGTCAGATATTGCTTTAGGTCGACCGCTACGAGGTTCATCTTCAAGGCTGAAATCTCCAGAACGAAATTTGAACCATTGTCGCACGGTGCTTTCTCCAACACTATTGGGCCCCCACACCTGGTTAATTTGTCGAGCTGTCTCGACTGCGGATTGACCCAATTTGCAGTTGAAGAAAAATATCGTCCGAAGTTGCTCTTTTGACATGCTTCAAAAAGTCTTGGGAAAAGGGGTTTATCAAGCAACCAGTCGGATCGGCCGGCTTCGCCGGCCGAATGGTCGAAAAAAATATTGTTTTGAGAATTACCGCACTTTACCGTTTCACTGCTTGTATATACCCCCCCTAGAAGACAGTCATCAAAATTTTCTATACCGCAATCCCGTGACTGATGAGGAAGCGCAGAATAACGGCACCAACCATTTGGGAGTTTTTCGGATGTGTTTTGAGGGTTTTTGTCCCCGGCACCGTTCACTTCGGCGAACGCCCTGCCCATCGCGGGTGTGCTTCATTCATTCCGTCCGCCAACTGTTTGCCTATCGTTTCCCACAATTTCCGCTCTCCGGGATCTTCTGGAACCGAATTACGAATTTTTGAAAGTTCTGTAGCGAGCACCGCCCACCTATAGCACGCCTCGCCCATCACGGGTGTGACTCCCTCATTTCATCCGCCAACTGACTGCTTATCGTTTCCCACAATTTCCGCTCTCCGGGATCTTCTAGAACCGAACTACGAATTTTTGAAATATGTAGCTCACAACTGTGCGCATGCCCCGCCCACAGTGGGCGGGGCTTAGCTCAGTTCATGTGTGTTCCGTACATCTTGGCCCATGCCCTACCCAACCCACCCTTGACCCGCCCCCTCCAACTGGCTCTTCAGGTGATTCCGAATTTCCGGACAGACAGACAGACAGACAAACAACAGACGTTGCCGTTTATATATAGTAGGATGGTGAAACGGCAATTATACCATCAGATAGCGCAAAAAATTCTCTTCAGGATGTACTACTGAGACGCAAGGGAGAATGAGTTTTCAATCAGCAATGAATGTACAAAAATAAAAGCACAAAACGCTGAACAGTGCATCTAACAAATGGTTGGGCGTGTGGGTTTTCTGTGCCGCAGCGTGGCGGAGTATAGAAACCGTCCTGAAATGTCACTACTCTTCAGTCCCGCTCCAGTGAATTTTACCCGGAGATAATGGCACGTTACTGCGGCTACTTTCCTTGTCCACGGCAAGGAACCAAGGCCCGGAGGTGAGTGTACGTTTATCCTCAAGTGCACACCCCATCCGTCTGCAACCCTTTCGGAGTGAAGGGAGCCCAAGTCTCATGGGGTTTGCCACTTGGAGGTGCATGGCAAGGGCGCTGGGAGCTCGCATTTTCCAAAAGTCCTGCCTACTTCTGATCCAATTTTGAGTGCGTTGCGATCGATTTTCTCGCTCTCGTTGTGTGCGTGGCCGGACCACACACCCTATCGCTAACCGCTCTCACCTGCGCGTTTACGCGCTCAATTGCTCGCTCGTCCATTGCTCTCAATGATACGAGTCTCATCTGTGACCTTTTCAACGGATTTGTGCGATTCTGCCTTCACTTGTTAATCACTTGCAAACTCTGCTTGGGCATTATCACCCGCAATTTGCTATTGACAAAAATATCTCTGAAACACCTTCCGGTCCACTGAGTTTTCCATCAGTCGTGGTTCTGCCCACGGAGAATCTGGTGCTTTAGCAAATTGCTGGAACCTGGCCTTGCCCTTCCAACCGTTTTGCAATTTTCACCGGTTGAAAAGAGCAACTTAACCCAAGCATTCCACATACCAGACCGAAAGATTATTACAGCGACTGAAGGAAGAAGAGGGTGCAGCTTTCGACCGGCATCAGAAATTCAGAATTAACACATTTTATTGCCGAAAATTCACCTGTCAAGTATATGGTGCTAGCCTGGTAGTAGTCGGGCTAAAAAGTTCGAACGCAATTTTTTTAGATCTTCCAGTTGTAAGTTATCTACGCTCATGAGTACCCTTATGTCCGATGACAGACAGAGCAAAGGTGACATTGTGAGTCCTGTGTAGCGAAACTGGCTTTGAATCAAGATGTGTAAAAAGAAAATAATAAAAAACTTTCTTTGATCAAACTAATCAGAAATTAACTGGAAATATTAATAAGTCGACATCATCTCGTAAGTAGGTATATGGCTGAAACAGTACAACTCATACCCTGGTTCGCTGCGGATGAGGCGTGTCCAAGCGACCGCGCTTGGCGCTGAGCCAACCTGTTTTCTTTTTCTCTCAACAAACGTCGGACCAAGCATATCGTTCGCAGACGTTTTACTGCTTTTAGACTCCTTTATCAGAGTCAGCAATCGGTGGCGCACAGATCTGGCGGCGTCGATGGAACTCTCTGAATCCTACAAACACATCTGCTCGTGTAGACAGGCACTTGCGTGGAACTTGCACCATCCCACTACCTCTGCGTGGGAGCCTAAGCATGGCGCATCCACAAATGAAGCTAATGGGCGCTAAAACCTACTGCTTGCTCCTATTCCACGAAGGGATGCATTCTAGATGCATTCCTGGATATCCGAATACGCCCACTTGAAGCGGTACGCAGAAAACGGATTTTTCGAGCAGCTCGGAGTGCTCTTCAATAAATCCCCAACGCAATTATCTCATGAATCCGGGAAGATTCAGATCAGTTTGAGTAGATTCTGAGAAGAGTTATCTTCCGGTGTTAGAGATTGGTTTTGGATCCGCAAAAAAGCTGAGTTTCAAGAAAATAATCTTCGTTCGAAACAGGACAGCTTGCATCCAGTGTAAGAAATCCCGAACCCATCCCAAACGCTGAATTTCTCTCTGAGCTTGGCTCACTTATGACTTATTTCAGCACTTTCCGGGAAGCTCGAACCTTTTTCTACACGACTGCGTTTTCCTCTTTCCCACAGGTCCGCCTTTGAGGAAGTTATGGCCCTTCAAAGACAAGTTGTTTTCCTGGAAAAACGCGCCCCATTCCAACCACCTTGCGGCGTTGGTCCTGCCCAGAATCCCTTCAATCAATTCCTCGGCTATTTTCCAGCTGACTGCGGTTGTTCCTGTGTCCCTTGTTTTTTGTTCTTTTTTTTGTTTTCTGATGGAAAATATTTCCTTCCACGCGGACCAAGCGATTAACCCGTAACAAGACGTTGTTCGCATTTCGGCATTTCTGCATTTCTCCCAATTCCGCTTTTTTGAATCGATACATATACGTTGTACTGTCCGCAGTTTCGTCTTTTCTTCCAAGTTGTCAAGCATGAATGCGACCTTAGGCTTTGTAGGGTGGGGGGGGGGGGGGGGAGGATCAGCACATTCGCTACTTCACATCGTATTCATTGCTTCACAAAAGTTGACAGGTATTCCTCCAAACTTTGAGTGGTATCACTTTATGTTTACAACTTAGAGCCGCCATAGGTATGCCTAGCTCGAGCTCGAAAAAAACAAACAGTAAAAAAAAGGGGGGGGTCATAGCGAACCCGTCGAAAGGGGGAGGGTCGTACGGGCTCGATCAGAATCCCCACCTGTTCGTGAACCCTGTCCGACATCAATGAGGTTCATTAGCGGCGTCGCCGAGCACTACTTTTACCTGTGTCGCACGTAACTGGTTGAACACGTAGAGGAGGGCTTACTCCACCCCCTGTGACACCGCCCAGTCGGTTAGCATATTGCGTAGAAGCTCTGCTAAGTACACCTACCCCTGGAAGAGGGTCCCATTACGACCCAGAAAATGAGATGATATGGAGTCGAATCAGATACCTGGATGGACAAAAGCGAGCCCATTTTGCAAGACATCGCGGAATAGCGTGCTCTAGTGCGACTCATCGTTCTGAAACGGGGAAAGTGGTGTTGTGAAGCTCTAGGTTAGATACCAATTAGCTGCGCTCAAGCCATTTCAAACCTCTTTAAAGAAATATCCCCAACTTGACTTCGCTGTTAAGCTCCAGCGTCACCTATAAGATTTCATGTTTCGAACAGCCATAACTTTCTAAATATGCAACCTCTTGCACAACCATGAACAGTGCCGGGAGAGGGAGAGAATCCTCCTTTCCGGAGAGTTTTTCAGTAACTTTCTGTGCCCACAAGTCAAAAAACTACTACGTTTTGTGTTTTGTTGTGAGCAGCTTCGGGATCCACGAAAAATTAATGGAAGTTATGAAAATTAAAATATCTTCATTTTTCATGAATGAGCGTTCATTTGAAACAACCTTTATTATTGAAAATCAATAGCACCAATGTTGCTTGGTCTAGCTTGCTGGAATCAATGGAAAAATAAAGGCTATAGAAACATTTGGTCGGGAAAACCGTATGTGAAACGTGAACTGAGACCAGATCCGATTTCGGACAAAGCACAAGTACCTTAAGAAGACAAGGGAACAATTATTCTTGAGAAAAGCAGCAATGCAGTGTCAATTAGGGAGAAAATGGCTAAATAGGTTGGAAACAGCTGATCGCCGCGCTCGTGGTACTCTCGTGACAGGGAGGGGGGTCGTATTGAGACCCTTATTGGGGGGGGGTCGTATTTAGCGGAAAATGATCACGTCGCAATGGCGTGCCCTGGCGCTGAGCGGCTTCATCTAATATTCCTCCTTGCTTTGTGTGTACATCTGAGCGCCGCTCTGCTCGTCGGACGTTTCCATTGGAGAATCACCATTTGCCAAAACCCAATCAATGTACGGCGCGCTAGTGGAGGCAGAGGGAAGGGAGAAGTCCAGGCTTGCTGCACTTTGCATTTTCTGATTTACTCTCATGGGACAACATGAGAGTACAATGACTGGAACTGATGGACAGTTGATGTCAAGTCCGACTTTCTTCTTTTCGGGCTGGCTTGGCTGTCTGTCAGAGTGAATACTCGTGTAGCAAAGGATGAATAATCATCATGCGGCACTGCATGTTATGACAGAGTCAATTCACTTCATTACACAAGTATGTAGGTTGTATGCGAAAATGAGAAAGCGAGAGATGGGCTCTCGTAGGGGTGGTATCCACCAGAGAGGATGAAGGGTGGCACCGCCTTGGAGGGGCTTTTTTACTCCTACTCGGAGGGTTCTTACTTGAATTAGCTATATCAGACAGGCAAGAAAACCTTTCCATAGCGCGCACTGGATTCTTGGAGGTGATGCAAACGCGTGGATCGAACGCAGTTGTTTTCGGAAGAAAGTACCTAAAAAGTTAGGTTCCAGGGCTCACGGATCAAACCTATCAAGGTCTATACTATTCCGACGCTAGGGCACTGGTTGGAAATCTGCTCTCACGGATTTATATCATCACCCAAACGTGCAGAAAACCTTTTTGCACGGATTCTAAGGTGTGGCACGGGCCTTGACTGCTCAGTCCTCAATGAGAACAATCTTCACAACAGCATTCAGAGAAAAGCTCGGTAAGTTTAAAACCAGATTTGCATGAGGTATGTGACCTATACACCCCTTGTAGAAGCCAGGCCATGGGCAGTTTAGCGTTTTCTTTCTCTTCTGGTACCAACTATGTATACGTTAGTGGCCCCGAGAGGGAAGAGAAGGCGCAGCCGATTCGGAATTTGACGAACGGACCGTACGGTAGTAAGTCTCCCACTTGCCATGGTACCCTTCTTGTTGGTATATTAAAGCATCCTACTATATATAAACGGCAACGTCTGTCTGTCTGTTTGTCTGTCTGTCTGTCCGGAAATTCGGAATCACCTGAAGAGCCAGTTGGAGGGGGCGGGTCAAGGGTGGGTTGGGTAGGGCATGGGCCAAGATGTACGGAACACACATGAACTAAGCTAAGCCCGCCCACTGTGGGCGGGGCGTGCGCACAGTTGTGAGCTACATTTTTCAAAAATTCGTAGTTCGGTTCCAAAAGAGCCCCGAGAGTGGAAAAAGTGGCAAACGATAGGCAATCAGTTGGCGGACGAAATCGATGAAGCACAGCCCTGATGGGCGGGGCGTTCGTCCGAGGACAAAAATCAAAACGTACCCGAAAAACCCCACGAAATGGGGAGTAA
This sequence comes from Cooperia oncophora, assembly GCA_036418165.1. Lineage (NCBI taxonomy): Eukaryota > Metazoa > Nematoda > Chromadorea > Rhabditida > Trichostrongylidae > Cooperia > Cooperia oncophora. The sequence continues at coordinate 38,417 of MU912477.1, forward strand.
AGTGAAACTGAGCAATGGTTTGGCAGATGAGGTTAGTGAGGGATAACCGTAGGGAGTATACCAAATGGTTGGTACCGTCGGCAATTATTCTGCGATTCCTCATCACTAAGGGGAGTGCCGCATAGAAAATTTTGATGACTGTCTTCTAGGGGGGGGGTATATACAAGAAGTGAAACGGTAAAGTGCGGTAATTCTCAAAACAATTTTTTTTCGACCATTCGGGCGATCCGATCCGACTGGCCCTCCCTCTCATGGAAAACTTCTCACCGGGACCCACTTCACACGCGTAAGGAGGATCGGCCGATCCGACTGGTAAAGAATCACTTGTATCACCTTTGCTCCCGTTGATCATCCTACGTCAAACACTTTTACCCCATCTCGGGACTGCTCCGGAGCGGAATAAGACTTTTTTCAGTGGTATTCAACTTCCAGCACACGCTGGCCCACTGTGGGCTGGGTTTACCATGGGTCACGGGTGCTATTTACATCTTGTCCCATGCCCTACCCATCCCCACCTTGACCCCACCTCTCCGAAGTTGTTCTTCTGGTAGAACCGAATTTCCGAACTGAAGTGAATCCCCGGACAGACAAACAAACAAACAAATAAACAAACAAACAATCTGATAAGCAAACAAACAAACGTAGCGAACTATTTATAGTGAGTAATTGTCGTCAGGATGACTTTGATCCCTGCCGTTGTAGTTCACCTCAGTGCTTTGGGACAGAGCATATTAGAAGACACTTCCAGATCGAAAGTGTCTTTCAAAATTCTTCGCGCCTTTTGGAAACCTTCTACGCCTTGATGAATAGAATGATACCGTTCTTTCATAACCTCAATAGTCGCGCGACTACAGATATATAGCATTTCGAGTCAATGCTCGCCTAGGGTGCTCACGAGACCGTAGAGTGACGAATCGTCGCTTTCTCGGGGCTCTGCTTCCCGACCCTTTTAATCGCGCCGCTCGTCGCTGTTGCGCGCAGGCCTCTGGCACTTTCCCCTCTTTCCGGTGATCCCTTCCTCCGGTTTATACGATTAAGCGCAATCCCCGCACCGTTGGACATGAATTGAAGACGCATAGGATGTTTTGGGGTTCCAGATGGTTTGCAAGCGCAATTCCATTAGGAGGTTGTGAACAAAAGAGCAGCAAACCTTTTTTGGATTTCATACTCTGCAAGCGATGGGAAAAGCGCCGACCGCGCTGATTTGGACGATCATTTAACTCCGTTCCCGTACTCATGCAACGGAGATAAGAAATCTAGCAATCCTTTATTGTGTTTTTCGAGCTCACCTGTAACTTACTTATCGCCACGTCGCACGTCTCAAGCTGTGCTACTCAATCGCTATGAGCGCGCGCCCCTTTCGCGTCCGACGCACATCCTCCAGGCGCGTGGTCAGGCACATGTGTTGTCCTGTGGAATCCCATACATGGGTTCGACTTTGGCTCGCCTAGGAAGGGGGGGGGGGGTTCGTAGTCGAGTCGGCCAGCCATAAGAACAGCGCCTTCAAATTTCAATTGGTGACGCTGAGTCCTGTACACACTAAACTGCTCTTTGGTAGAGTCCAACTCCGATATGCAAAGAAAAATCAGTTACAAAACTTCACTTATATCAAACTATCCAACGAGAGATGCGGCGAGAGATGAGTGAGAGTAAGGGGGGGGTTTGCAGAGCGAGGAGGTCGGAAGTGGCGCTGGTGGAGAGAGCGAGTACAACTAAACCTGGTCGCCTGCAATGATAATGGTTACCGCGATCGCGCTTGGCGCTGAGATAACCTGCTTTTTTCGATAAACGACAGGACTACCATATCGTTCATATCAGACGTTTTCCAGCAGTTGGTCTCCTTCATCGGAGTCAGCAATTGTGACACGAACTCGTGCAGCGTAGTCAGGACATTCCATCATAACCAACGGACAAACACTGTCCAACAAGTGCACAGGCTTTGGCCATGGACCTCTCCTGAACCTTATTACGAACACATTTGCTCGCTCCGTGGAACAAGACACTTACCACGAAGTTACACACATTCCATCACCTCTCTGCGCGCCCTCATGCGCGCTCATTCTCCAAATTGGCGTTATCCGGGCCCAGAGAGCGAGAGCGAGAGCTCTTCGCTTCCATCCACAGGATACTCCCTGTTATGCTCTACAATCGTCGTCCTGGCTATCCTCAACACGCTTCACTTGAAACGTACAAAGAAACGGTTTTCCGCGGCAGCGGGAAGGTCCTCAAGAAATCCCCATAGCGAGACTCTCAATCCCTGAGAGCTTCAGAAACACTCAAACTTTTCAGAAAGATAAATCATCAAACACCGATCCGTTCTCTGAGAATTTTCGAAATGATTTATTATCAAAAACAATCTATTTATTATAAAACCTGTTCGGTTGAAACCACTCCCCAACGAATCCCTATGGCAGATTTCTCTGTGATTTTTGCGACGTTCACAAACGTTTTAGTATTTTTAGGAAGTGCAAACCATTTCCTCTACCCACCACCGTACCGTCTTCCTCTCCCCACAGGTCCGCTTTTGAGAAGAGTTATGGTCCTTCAAAGACACCCTACTTTGCTGAAAATTCTCGCTCCATGGCTAAAATTGCCGAACGATCTGCGGTCACATCTGCAATTACATGCGCTTCTGCTACCGTACTCCAATAATCGGGGTAATGCATTTTACGGCGGTTTGTATAACTGTTACGTAGTGAGACAAGCCTACTTCTCTTCCTCGTCCTAATCTTGGGAAAGACGTGTTAACATATGCGTGGTCCTGCTGATGCCGCTCTCTCAAGCAAGATCCACCTCAATTGTTAACGTAAGCTTCTTGTAAATTAAGTCCGGCGATACAGTAACCGTTATTTACCAATGTGTTTTCAAAACGGCCCATCGACAGAAGTTATCATACAAGTTTTCTCATAATACTATTGTATTCTCCTGTTTTTGTTTACAATCATTCTGTATTGTTCTATTATGTCATGACTTCAAGTCGTCCATTTAGTATGGGCACCTTCATACAAGTAGAATTTCATAGTGGGCGTTTCATAGTTTCATTTAAGGAAAAAAAACCGAACGGCAAAAAAAGGGGGGGGTCGTACCGAACCCCCAAAAAAGGGGGGGGTTCGTACAGGCTCGACCAAAACTCCCATCGACATGCTGTTCCCTGTCTGGGTGCACGTCTGTGTTTCAAGTGTTCCTTATGTTTTTTTTCCGCGTTCTTTTTTTCTGAGAATCTACCATGGAGTATACTGGTTCATGACAGAGCCCGAAAACTACCCGCACACTGATCGCGGGAATTTCTTTGTAATATTTTCTAGGAACTCACAACTACAAATACCGCAAAATCAAACGTAAATCTGCGGGATAAGACCGTAGATTGGGTTCCAGTTAACGGCGGCTCCGTCCGACAATGCAACCGTTTACTTTATCGTTCACGCAACTGATAATAATATAGCCCTCTTGAACCACAGTATGTACACGTAACCGAAATCTGGAGAAATCGCGACCTTTGAAAGCTTCTCTTCATTCGTGTGCACACGTTCCGAGAAGCCGTTGTCCTTTTCGTTGAGGATCTCCGAGTTTCGGGCGAACTAGAGAACACCAAGAATGAAAACAAGAAATAAACATTCATCTTGAACATGTACATCATCTCAATTATTGGAAATCATACATCAAATGACCTGTCTGATTCAACTTTGCCGAAACTTCTTAAGAAAACAAGGACATAGACACATTGACTAAAAACCGTATCTGAAATCCAAACTCGAAACCTAGATTTCAATCCAACAAAGGACAATCAAAGCAGGAAGATCTTGAACTGACTGCGGTTTCTGCAAAACGAGTGCCCGTGCGGTCTCTTTTACTATTCCAATTCACTTACACTCGACATCACCAAAGACGCGATGCGTGGCTGCGCGCGTTTTGAACGTATGCCCGGCTACAATTTTTCTAGATATTGCGGTTTTGAAAACAACCGTAATCAGCCCTGTCCAGCTTAAAGATCGATTACCCGTTATCTCAGTCGGGCATTAAGATGCCGCTCCATTTCGGGATATGGCTGTATCTAACTACTCAATTCAGGGAAAAAAATAGGAGAATGAAGGGAAGAGGCAAAATGGACTAGCCATACCACATGAAAACTGGAAAATACTGTGAATTCAAAGTTCATATCGCAACTGGGGAAGGGCGATGCGTTTTTTAGACTTTAGTTCCCTGGCTGTCATTCTGTCCGTGTGCTATGCGACATGCATACATCAAGGCAATCCCATCTAAAAAGTGCGCGACACGAACCCGTTTGAGATGGAATACGTATGTCTCACGCCTAGTCATTATCGCGGTTATGAGGTCGTCGTTTTTCTACATTCTTTCTCTGGACCCGCAAGCTGTCGGCAATATACACGCCCTTTGCCCTCATCATATCGACAAGAAATAATGCTTAAACGATTAAGGTTCATCCCTCGCCTTACATGTGGAGCCCTCACGCCAACACTCACCATCCGATTGTACTCTTATTTATCCTTTTTACGACATCTCTATTCGCGCTATTTGAATCGAATAACTATATTATATGTTTTTTACTCATATTCTTATATTCTCCTCCTTACGGTCTCCACCGGAATGATTTGTCGCTCCGGTGGCCTTGACAGCTTTTCTGACGACTCTATCTCGAATCGCATAGTGTGCTAAAACTGCGAAAATGGTATATAGTTTGGTTGATAGGCGGGCACTTCTGTCCTGCTCCGACGCCATCACTTTGAACCTTTAATACCGATCGCGGGACCGCGCCTTTAGAAAAAGCGCCATTCGACCGGTAACTACCCCAGTAGACGGTAAAAAGAGCTCCGTCTAGCTTAGCATATGTTTAGTAAATTTCGAATATAGCACAGTTCTACTACTCCAGTAAGTGCAGAATAAAATCTTACTCAAGACTATAAAGAACAGATGAGGAACATTACCCATTACCACTACCCTGAAATGGCAGGGTAGAGGCTAATTGTTATGATCAGTGGAGTTGGGGTCCCTACGGGCAGGATTCACGCCCACTTCACTAGCGGTTAGCAACCTAGTTGTCACCCACCATATTTCAGCGGCACCACCTATGGACGGGAGGGAAAGGGCCCATACTGCCACCCAGGGGTACATTGAGTCTTCATAGAAATCGCAAGTACTGCCTGTAATTAATTCTTTTCAAAACAACTTTAAAAAAAACCGTTAAAAACAGTTTCCTCGTTCCCGTCGTTCTCGTTCAGGTCGTTAAAAGGCGATCTCGCTGATCGCTTCTGGTCCTTCCACCTCAGTTCTTGATTGAGCGAAATACTAAGGACTTAGATTTCATCTAATCAAGATCTTTTGTGGGTACGATTTCTGCCAGGCGGGCAGTTCGTTGCCACGCTCATTATGTCCATTAGGACCGAGTGTGTGGCCAAACACCCTCTCACAGCCTTTCCACCAGACGTTCGCAGCAACCGCCGTCTCCAACAATTGTGTCCACTGACTAAACCGTCGTTAAAGGCACAGTTCGCGACCGCAAATCGCGGGAAACCTAACTCAAATAGGCACAGTAACAATGCTAATACTGATTAGCGAAGACAAAGCATGCAGAAAAAGCAGTCCGAAATGTTATAGAAGAAAAACATAGTGGCTACTAGTAGCTAGCAGCCGGTGAGGGTCGGCATGGGCCTAAGGGGTGTCCATGGGCCTAATTAGTCAGCTTCTAGCGGAGTTCTTGCCGTTTTTCACATTTTGAAAGTAGCGCAGCCTCAAAAATCGCCTTCCGGATCGTCCGACACATTTGAGAGGTCATAGCCTTATTTTATCGCGGAATGTGCCTTTAAGGGGAGGGACCAAAAGGCGCAGCCAAGTGGTCCTTCAACGACGCTAACACCCTAAATGGAGGATGGCAGTTAATTGGAAAGGCTATGTACCTGGTATCAATAGCATTGTCAGGAAGGAAATACCAGGTGTCACGAAATGACTGTCCAGCAGCCACGAGCACATAGGCACCTCTGGACATCAATTGTGAGGGTTCCGTTATTTTACGTCCATCCATATCACATAATCTAAACGTAAATTAGGCAACGTAATCAAATTTTCAAAGTGCTACTATCAAGCGAAGATTGAGAAAGACCCACTTCATCGGGTTCACATTGAATCGGCGTGCGACCAGTTCGAGCACGTAGTTCATGCCTTTCGCTAACTGCTTCTTTTGGAAGTGTATGTGCTGACATTCCATGCCGTGACCATTCAAGAACACACTGAAATGAGCGCAGTACAAAATTACCGAGAGCCTACAGTAGTCATCCGGGCAGTTTAGGTGGTCGTCGAAGGGTCGCAGACGCGGCTGCAGCAGCGACCGCGTAGGTAGGAACTGTTGGCGGCGATCAGCTGTTTCCGTTGGCTTTAGCCATTTTCTCCCTACTTTTTTAGATAATTTCCTTAAGGTTAGTTGTTCCTTGTATTTACAAGGATTGCTCTGATTTTCGCGAACAATTTCGAATTGAACAAATACCTAAGAAATCCCAAAAACACTTCATTACAAAACAAAAAAAAGAATCTCCGTTCCTCTGTATACTCCTTATCCCTGAGACGGGGTAGGCGTGGCATTCGAACATGGCACAGAACTGGTTACTCGTGGGATATTTCGAATCGAGACAACCGCCATCTTGTTCTTTGTTGGACAGAGACGTGACCATTTGGGTCAAAATGAAGGTATCTCTTTGAAAGCATAGCCACCACGACGTTTATTTGAAGTACGCACCCACGCCTACCTCATTTCAGGGATCTCAAGTGTACTTCGTAGACAACAAAATTACCCAAAAAAATGGAAATACAGTAAAAATTAAGGAGGAAAAGGCTGAACCAGATGGGAACAGCTGATCGCCGCGAGTGAAACGCGCGCAGATCGTGACGCACCGCAGGCGCGTCCGCAGCCTTTGACCGCCCAATCAACTGCCCGGCTGACGACTGTAGATGACCGCGCTTTCATAAAAGTGGTCCTCAATTTTTGAATGGAAGCTAGCGCCATAAGCCTCGCCAGGGACCAGCCTGCAATTTTGCATCCGCTAATAATAACAGAATAAAACTCACTATATAATGTAGGCGTCAGGATGTGTTTGATCCCTACGATTGTAGATCACCTCACTGCTTGATCGCGGAGCATTCAAATATTTTCTGGAAATTCACAGTATTTTTCAAGTGGCTACCACCGTACTCTACCCAACTTGCAGAATTAAATGCTCAGTTTTGTATTTTTTTTTAATTAAACTAGACTCACCGCCGATGTTTAGCCAGCGCTTGCTTATCCCTTCGTTTAGAATCATCCGTGTCAAAGTCCGAAACGAACTCGTCGTTACGGTAGTCGTCATTTGCGCTGCGAGACCGAATTGCTTGCGTATTCAAGTTCTGGTATCGTGTTCGGTATCGATCGTCGTTGGATTGATAACCATCGATGACACGGGGAGGTTGAAATGCTTCATTGCGTCGTTCATCGTATTATCCAAACGAGTGGTCATCTGAGTTAGTATACGTAGATCCTCATGTTTAACTCAACCGATATATCACTTTTTTCTCAAATAACAAGAACGAGGTGTAGTGAAGAGGGCCGTTTTGCGCCACGCTGCTGCTACGCGCTTCTATTAGGCCAGTATCAAGGGTGCCAGTGCGCTGTTCATGTATAGTAGTGGTTTGCTCGGAATTAAGGGGTGATCAGCGAGTTTTTTGGCAACGCGGCGTCAAGCCCATACCCACCACTTGCTGCGATAGCGGGTATGCGACATACAGTTTGTGAGCATATTAAGTGGTATCACAAAATTACAATGATACATTCGTTCGTTGGTTTCGTCTCAACAAAATGAAAACAGGCTTGCGCAGCATACTCAGCCCATCTCGCTTGACACCCCTCTTGTATCCGTACGAAAAAAGACTGTAGTCTCTGCTCACAAATCCATTCGCATCTCGTTTTGCTGGTCTGCCGAGCTGATTCGCATTTTACCCATCAAACGTGCGCGTGATAAACGCGCCACTTGCCACACATCTATGTCGTCCTCTTGGAGTGTAATAAGGTAGTGCCATAAGCAAAAAAATTTGGTTACAAAGAACACACTTGTCAGACTTCTCTTGGGGTATCCGTCATCATAGCGGTTATCACTGTACCGTGTTGTGTATCGTTTTTCTGAAAACTTAAAACTCGATGTGACGTAAACGAAGCGCCTAACTCAGTAGAGTACTGATCCATTTTAAGCATAAGTAATATTCGGCTGATCGCTACAGTGAACCGCGAAACCCGGAATGACAAAGCATCATCAAAAAGCACAGATCAGTATTAGCTAGTGTGACTTTTTAATGACTCTGAACACGATGACTGTGCGGGCGATTGCCGCAAATGTTCATTGGTGAATAGGAAGTGAGAGGCGATTCGTCACACCCCTTCAGACGCTTTCCCCCCATGGCAACTCTCGTCGCTTTATTGACCTGTCATTTAACCTAATGACCTAACTAAGTCCTTTCATCAAAATGATGGAGGCGAAGTGCACTTCCCAATCCGCGGCAATCTGTACAATTTCGAATCGGTGACATAGAGTGGACGCGTGGCTCGGCAGAACGGCACGGCCGCTGAGTGGGTTTGAGTCTTGGAGCAAATGCCCGCGTATTGGTGCATCCTTCGATGAATAGTTCGAATTGGGTCAACACTGAAGTGAGTCTTATCTCTCCTACAAAAATGATAGCATGCTGCATTCGTATAGCCGCTGCTTGAAGCAGTGAATCGGTCGGCAAGAGGTGGGGAGTAGGAACTGTGTTGCTACTCCAGTCATAGGATACTGATTGGCGGGTGGGACGGGGCGATGACGACACTGCGTGAATTAGCGATAGGAAGAATAAGAGTATTGGTGCAGGCACATGCATCACTGCACAGCTTCGATGAGACCTCACTGTTTTTCTTTGGCGGCGATTCGTTTGATTGAGACGTGCGGGTCGTTGAGATAGTACTTCTCGTACTCAGCCAAGTCATTCAATGTTGGCACACTTTTACTGGTTTTCGAGTTCTTCTGAAATTCCTGGGCATGCAATATGACTGGTAGACAGTAGAAACAACCATTGAAAACCTGAACGAATGAAGCACGAATGGGGGGTGTGGGCGGGAGATGGTTCGCCGCGATTTCATATTGGTGGGATGGATTGTATAGGCCTTGTCGGTCCCACCTCCATTCAGAGCCACCTGCAATAGCGTTGTCACAAGCCCCGCCGCCAGCGCGTGCGTGCCCGCTATTGAGGAGTGCAAATCGAAATAAGATTGAAGAATACGAGATGTGAATTCCACCTCCTCCACCTCTGCTTATTGCACCTCTACGCTGAAGTCGATTAGGTGGCACATATTCAGACTGAAAAGGTTTTGGTGGTGGGGTAGGTGGCGATTTCACTGCAATTCACACGTGCACTGCTAGTTAGTACATAACATATGTAATGGAAAGTCTGATTATTGATTGGAAGCAGTGGGCGCGATTGCTGGAGGCGGTTGTTTCAGGACATTGGCGGAAGGACCGCAAGAGGGCTTTTGGCCACACCCCACTCAGCCCTTCCACCAATGATGTTGGTGAACCGCCCGCCCCCAGCCATTGGGTCCACTGCCTTTAGATAGCTCATCAAACTGACATGAGATCATTGGCCAGAGGCCGGGGAGTGTGATATGTAGGGCTAGCAGAGAAGGGTACCAGGCAGGCGATGTGAAGCGTTTGAAGAATCGGCGCGCACAAAACGCCGCTCGAACACCTCCTAGAGGGCACCACATTTTAGAACTCATTCACGGGTACCTACAACCTTTAGCTCTTTTGGAAGTAGTGCACTTGCCTTGAGTTTCTGTTTCTGGAGAACCCCTTGACTTTATTCCTTGCGAGGGGGAGGGGGATCGAAGAAAAATAAAATAGAAGAAAAAAGATCAAAGAAAGCTGTGTCTCTTGCTCGGATTTACCTTATTTCACGAACAACACATCTAGCAAAGTCACTAGCTGATCACCACGCTGCGTGCCACGGCGCAGCATAACATATCTCGTGCAATATTTCCATACGGCAGCTGTCATTTGTTGCGTAAGTCAAGGGCTTGAATACAACTGTCCTAAAGCGTTAGAATTCCCCACCTCGCGTCGCCAAAACATGGCGCCCGGTCAAATAATTACGCTTCCACCCCCTTCCCGGGATATGACATGTACATTTTGCACCTGTTCCCGAGATCAATGCGAAGGATTCGCGACTAGCCATACCAAAGATAAGCTTGGTGTGCACTGATAAACTTCTGAAGGTTAGCCTTCTGAGAATTCTATTCGGAGATGAGATCCTTTTGAAGTTTGAACCCATTACAAGCTAATAGCTCCTGGTACGAACACCTCATAGGAATGAGTTCTTCCAGGAACAAGTGTTCTCACCGTTATTGTCATAAAGAGACTGCCTAGATGCCATCATTTCTGGAGCTGACATTGAAGTAATTCTACCCCTGGTCAGCGACTGCCCATACGCCTCTTCCTCCTCCTCTTCATCCGATTCGGGTCTGAAATATTGAACGTACAAGTGGAATGTTCATATGTTAAGGGCAGTTGGCACGATGGTTTCCTACTTACATTAGCCTAAAATGCTAGTAGGGCGCTGTATAGTGGGGAAATGGCGAAAGAACGGAGTGAAACGGTCAAAATCCTGCGAAGAAAAAGCCTCCGTTCTCAGTGACTTGTAAATCGATTTCGGACGAGTTTCCCGTAGGCATCTTACCAATCACCGCTACCGAAGATACGGCTGCATATGTGTACCCATGTATGCATGCAGCATCACGGCCGCTTCATACCAATCCCTTCGCTTCATAATTTGCTTAGCAAATGAATGAATAAGCGTCAGAAGACGGTCCATTTGTGGCGGGCTAAGCGTGACGGCGTTGGTCGGATTGTTGTGGCTGCCGGGCTTTATAAGGGCACCTTTCCTCGGGGAATCTCGGGCTATCAGCCCTTCAGGGTCGCAGCGGACTTCTTATCTCTGCAGGGGTATATCCTAATTCACCTTGGAGGGATTTATCGTGCAACTGCCTTTAATATTGAAATCAGTGACGAAGCGTTGCTTCCTTGGGCACACCGAAACAAACGCTACGACATCTACTTTGGGCTACTTTACTCGCGATCAATATCTACAGCATAGGATTAGACGCTACCGCATGATTTAGCGGGCCGCGGCGCGTTTATATGACATGTCAAAGTAGGAAGATCAGCCGACATGCATGGTCGTCTCCACATTTTTCTTATGTGCAGCTGCCTATCATACCATGTCGATACTCATGGCGCGTGGTCTGCGTCCGCATACCATAACCAAAATCACTGATCATCTCCCGCCGTCATAGACCGGATAAGGAACAGTTAATGCTCAACTGCCTTGTCAGCCTTGACCACTGTAAAACAAGAAAAAAAAGTCAGGTTGTATTACAGCTCCAGAAGATCTTCGTCCTCCACAACAATAGTACGTCATAGTCTTTAATTTCGTCCTCCGAAGTGATGCGCTTCCCTCTTCTGAATGAGGTAACAACAGTAATTCGACAACACAGTAATCTAAACTGTTATCCGTCAAGCAGTAGTGACTTGATTAACTTTACACTGTACAGAAATATCAAATCACATTGAGCAGACCATTTCAATACAGTGAACTGGAGACGGTATTATCCCTAGGTGTTCGCTCCTGCTACATTACTGTAATTGCTACTACTGCGGTCATAGCACCTTGTTACTACATCATGTACTAATGAGTTGGCAGTGATAAGGCGGTGGGCCAGACGAGTGAGACAACTTATGCGGTCAAAAAACCTTGATGTTGAAGGTGGTATATAGCACTATCAATAGGGCCCCTTATTGGAACATTGCCCCAAGAAGATGTAATTAATTGGAGGGATATTCAATTAGGGGTAATTAGCAGCAGGCTCACCTGGAAGGACCTCATTACCGCCACAGCTAAGAAAGGGAGTAAAACGCGTCCAAAAAAGGAGTGTTCGCAGTAAAATATCAGATTTTATAATTCTATCACAAACATGTCATAAATTGCCGATGCCATTTCGAGTCCAACATATGGCGCCATATCCGCTCGCAGACCAGCCAGAGTTGGCGACTGCCATTTTCGCCAAATGAACAGTTTGGGCCTAAAAGACCGGTTTAGTAAGTATGAGAATAACGTCGCAATTGCAGTCATGATCCCTGGGTATGAAGGGGGCGTGGTTCACAGGGCAACCATTTGCAGCGTGCTCGATGACATGATTTATATCAAGAAACCGCTTCAGCCGCGCCACGATCCATACTGAGTCACACGCCCTATCGCTTGCAGGGATCGTGACTAATAGAAAGAAAACCAAATTTACTTGAGAAACACACTTTTTACTTCTCGGATCGCCGTTCGCTTTTATGTAAACCTTCTTGACAGCCGGTTGTGCATATCGATTTTCTATTTTTTCACTATTTCGTCGTTCAATATCTCCACGTCGTCGCTTGTTCAACGCTACATACGAAAAATCGCTGTACGGATCGTATTGAGCTGAAATCCAGAGACAAAACAACTTTATGCCTTTGAATAAAGTGAATAATATTCACACTCTACGACTTGAGCTCCCTAAATTTGGGTGATATTTCTACTACTGCGCTAATTCCCAGGAACAGAGTTCAATAAAAGTAAGGCTCAATCTAAATGTGTAAGGGAAGGGGCACGCCACTTGGGGAAAGAGCTGCAAATCTCTCCCTATATTTTTCTATCTGATTAGTTCTCTGTCTCCGCCCTTACTACCAACGTGGACCGTTCCCAACTCTTTCCTCCTTGGCGTTTATTCAGATAACATGCGCAGTAGCATGGTGTGGACTGTCTTGATGCGATATGCGATACTGTCTTAATGCCTTTGGCCAAGGCTATTTTCTCAAGAAATATTCTATAGTCAAGCTAGGGGCCAAGGCTATTCCAGAGGAGAGTCCCCGGCCAAACTTTGATCAGTTTCCGCCTGGTCATGAAGGACAATACTAGCAATTATTTGTCATTAAGGCTGTTTTTGAACAATATCGACCAATCAGCGATTGTGAGCTTGAACTCAGCATGAGAAGTGAAACTTACAGGACATAATGGGCTACTTATAGCCCTAGATGTTCAATATCGCTGGAGGACCGGTGAC